>CM076571.1:783949936-784142304 GCA_034641835.2 Pinus albicaulis
GTTTATTTCTTACTTCGTCTGCCTGCCTCTTATAACATTATTTAATCTGATGACCAGGTTTTCCACAGTAAAAACATTTCTTACTGGGAAAATTATTAGCAGACATACCTTTGAACGGTCTCTTTTGAAATGTGTTGGCTCCTTTCTGCTGCTGTGGTTGTTGTTGCTGCTGTGGCTGCTTCCCTCTATATTGTCGCCTTTTCGCCATCAGAGCAAGGTCATTACTCTGCGATTTCAAATTTTGTCGTCGCTCTTCTTCCTGTAGCAGAATCCCTGTCATCTCTTCAAACGCAAGGGCTTTCTCCCTTGTTGCCAGTCCAGTGATGAACATCTGGTATTCATCTGTCATTCCATTCAACGTGATTGTGACTAGATCCGAATCGAAAACTTTCTCTCTAATATCTCCCAATCTGTCCTTCAGGTCTTTGACTCTCGCAATGAATCCAGCAACGGACTCATTCTCCTCCATCTTCATCGCAAATAGCTTGCCTTTGAGTGACAAGACACAGTTTGTATTCTGTGTCTGGTATAGGTTTTTAATCATCGTCCAAATGTCAGTGGCCGATTTATAGTCTCTAATATGCGGGATAATATTGTCCTTGATGGACATCTTCAATATGACCTTTGCTTTTGTCTCCCTTTTATCCAAGTATTGTTCTTGTGCAACTGATCCTGGTCTCAGCTCACTTCCTGTAACGATCAACCACGCATTTGCACTTTCAAGTAAAGTCTGTATCTTGAATTTCCAGTTGGAGAAATTTGATCCATCGAGTTTGTCAGACTCGTGGAGATACGATTCTATACTGTTATTCATATTAGACTGATAAAATTCCTGATCCTCTGATGAATAATTCTACCCAACTGAACAATTGCAGGATACTAAAAAAAATCACCACATACCAGATCTTGACCATAACAATCTGATCTGCCTCCTCCGGACGAATCAGAAACTTCACTGCGCCACCACCAGGCAAGTCCGATCTGCTGCCACCGAACGAATTTAGAACTTCAATGCGCCACCACCGGGTAAGTCCGATCTGTTGCCTCTGAGCAAATCAGGAACTTCAATGCGCCACCACCGAGCAAGTCCGATCTACTGCCACCGAGCGAATTCGGAACTTCAATGCGCCACCACCAGGCAAGTCCGATCTGCCACCACTGGGCGAATTCGGAACTTCAATGTGCCACCACCGGGCAAGTCCGATCTGCCACCACCGGGCGAATTCGGAACTTCAATGTGCCACCACCGGGCAGGGCCGATCTGCAAAAAATTGCAGACCTTCCCAAAGAGAAAGAGGCTGGCGCTTCTTTGATGCGAAAAATCCGCGCCCAAATCAAAATGCGCGTGAGTCTTAGCCCTGGCATGACTTTTGCGTGTACTTCCGCGCCAATAGCGTATTTTGGCGCGCTGGTGCGCTTATCTCCCTCAAACCCGCGCCAATGGCGCGACTGTCGCGAAAAAACCGCGCCAATCCTTTCTCCCGCTCAGAGATGATCAGTCATCTGAGACCTGTGTTTCAGGTGTTACTGCACCCAATAGAATCTACGAAAATTCTTGTGAGCTCCTCCACACCACAGCTTCGTAATCACGATGCATCCTAAAGACTGCCCCTACTCTGTGCTCTGATACCAAGATAAAAATCACATTGAATTGAAAAAGAAGGAGTTGCAGCTCACAGGTGAGTACTGCACCTGGAGACTGCACTCAAACAGAGAGACCACTCTGAGTTTACTCTACATTCATGAATGAAACATTACATCATTAAGTACATCACTAGGAATTAGGAAGTTGCAAAAAAACTCCTAAATTGTAGGAACTAATCCTAAACTAAGGAGATACGTTACAACTTGTGTAACCATTTCTCCATTAATATAAAATAATATTAATTATTTTCAACTATGACCCCATAGAAGCATGCCTATTATGATATCCAACGGAAGCTCATTATAATAACATATGATTTCATCAGGTTGTCTCCTATAGTAACCCAAAGGGGTTTTGCTCAAATCAAGAAATCAATCTGCGTGAAACGGAGTATTGTCGCTACCATGTGCGAGAGCACCAGGCACAGTGCATCTGTTGCAATATTTGTTATGTTGTGAGCCACTGCTCAGCTGCAACAGATGCACATAGGAACTCTTCCAGTAAGGTCACAAGATTTACTTCCCTTAACCATCATATTTTCTAGGTGCTTCAACGAAGTTTCAGGGTTGCAGAATAGATGCTTACTGAACCGAAAACAGTCTATTGGGCTCATTGTTTTCTCTCGATTAAGTAAAGGCTGTATGTTTGGCTTTGACTTTCGGTATGTTTGGATATCGTTATCAAATATGACATCTGTGTAAAGGTCACAGTCGGGGATTGGTGCATCATGGGTCGTTTTATCCTATAAGTCTGGTTAACTTCTGTATGTTTTGAGTGTAAGCTTTTTTATGGTTGGATGGTCGTATGGTTGGATGATGTAACCTGATATGTTTGAAGTCTGTATGATTTTCCTCTTAATGCGTATTTCTATTACATTGTTACTAGCAATATACAACACGGTTTGTAAAAGTAATACTAAGCCACGAAGATAGTGGAAGCTCGCAAGTGTCATTGACTCAGATCTACAAACTGATACAAGGTCCTCTAAGTGGGTCTTACTATGGCGTAAGTGGGTGGAGTCCTTTATTGTTTCCAGACCTTGCAAAAAATTTGGCTTTCGGTTTTGTGCAAGGTGGTGGATGTGTCCGGGATGTCTATGCTATTGTTGCTGTCACCTCTAAACCCTCTCTCTGGATGCTCTGGTTATTTCGAGGGACTATCTCGCCACCTTTTTTCCGATCGCCATTCTGTTCGCCGAAAAATTTGAATTGGTCAAGTTCGAATCGAGGTTGACGTGGGAGATCTACTCTTGTTGATCGTGTCAGGTACAAGGATCTAAATGCTATCTGAAGTTGGTAATGTTTGCAGTTAAGGATCTGACTATCCTAGTACATCAAGGCTACATATACTAATGGTTATATTTATCCAGGTGACAAATGCCATTTATGGAGTGTCAAAGGATGAGGTTATTATATTCCTTTTGCATCTGACATCTGAAGTTGGTAGTGTGTGCAGTGGAGGCTCTGAATATTTTAGTACATCAAGGCATCTATTTCGATAGGCTGCATTTATTCAAGTGATGGTTTCCATTTAAGGAGTGTCATAGGACACAGTTTTTATATTCCTTATGCATCTGGCATATGACAAAAATCAAGAAAATTCTCTGCCATGTATGATCCCAATGGATGCGAGTGGTTGGAATCTTAAATGGTGAGGGCAAACATTCCTTATCACTGATCTGACAGCTAGGTGTCTCATGGTGTTTATCCTTGGGCGGGAATAGTCCTTATCTTTCTCTGAACATCTCTTATAGTTTTTGGACGACCCTTGTTGCTATCATCATGTCTAACGGTCGGGATGTTCTATCCTCTGACACATCGGCACAAGAGGCTATGATTGTTGTTACTGTGGTTGCGGAACAACGCTGGCAGATGGAATTTGAAAATGATGCAAGTCTAATTGCGCAATCCACTATCACTCCCTCGGATTTCAATGTGAAAAGAAGTTTTCATGATCGTAATTTCCAGAAAGGTGGTGTCAAAGGTGCTACTCGAAGGCGGGGTCACAAACAGAAACAAATACAACTCTCATGTTATAATCCTGCTATGGACATCAAAGAGGTGGTTTTGGAGTATGGTGACCTCTGGGGAAGGGTCATTAGCCTACAGAAACGTGCCCTCATTGGCCGATGGTTATTCTCTGACAATAGTGAGGTCGATATGATGGTGTGGGCTAAAAAATTCTGGAGTCCTCTGGTGGGCTATACTCCGAAGGTGAGTCTACTTCTAAACAACTGGTTCAACATTCATTTTATGCATGAGGATGACATTGCAAAGATTGTGAACAAGCCTTGGGTTTGGGGGAGGAGTTTCTTGCAACTTCTTCCCTAGTATCTGGGTTTCAATCCAATCATGGAGGCCCCCAAAAATAAAATAGTGTGGGTTAAGCTCCTGGGCCTCCCTCTGGAATTTTAGATGCTTAATGCGTTAAGGGCCATTGGAAATTCTATTGGTTGCACAAAGTATATTGATCCATGTATTCTGGGTGCAAGCAACAAGCGCATTGCATGGATATTAGTTGAAGTACGTTTTTCCGGTGGGTTGCCTGAGGATGTTGATCTGGTGTGGGGTCTTCGTAGACATCGTCAAAGGGTTGATTACTGGGGTGTTCCTTTTCATTGTCTGATATGCCATCGTACTGGTCATTTGAAAGCAAGTTGTCTGATGTGGCACAGAAGTGGTGGTCTGGAGAAGTAGAACCGTGATGGTGCTGGCTTTAAAGATTTTACAACCGACTATCTAGGGGGACCCCCTATCAGGTAATTCTAATCCATCATCCTCTTATGTTGATTTATATGTTTCTACTAGTGCACACAGTGGAAAATCCATTCCCACGGGGAATGTGTCTGTTCCTCTGTCAAAGAAGGATCCTCCGTTGATTGACGAGGTACCTCTAGCCACCTCTGGATTGGATGATCATTTGGAGGTATCTGCTCGTAATGAGGCGCCACTTATGGGAACGAGACCCTCTGCAGTTAACAGTGTGGCCTTGTTTAATGTTGATATGGTCGAGCATAGGGAAGGGTCTGCCCAAAAATTTTCCTTTGTGTCTATGTCTCCTATCGATCCCCCCCTATCCCGCTCTGTTATGTCTATGTCTACACTTGACCCACCACTGTCTCACTCCACTGCCGAGCCTTTGAATACTTCTCCGTCCATGCCTCCCATTGAGTGGGCATCCCCCCCGCCCTCGCCCCCCCACTCGCAAAAAAATGAGAATCTGAACAACCATGATTCCCCAAAAATTACTGTGGGCAGTGACATTGACTCCCTTATTGGAAATCCCCTCCTTGATTTGGCTACTCTGACTGTTTTCAACAATATTCCTAAGGAGGGGGAAATAGTCATCTCTCCTGTATCAAGGGGGAACATTACTGTGAGGAAAAAAACTAAGTCCGGGTCTAGGTACTTTCGCGGTAGGCTGAAGACAAAATCACTCTTCCGGGATAAACTTCTGGACCTTACGGATGTGCCGATATCTGCTCCAGAGGAACTCAGGGCGCTTAGAGCAAGCAACCCTTTGAGTGGTTCAAAATGACTCTCATCATATCCTTTAATATGCAGGGTATAGGCGACCCCTCTAAACATCTGCGCCTGAGAGAATTATTGTGGGAAAAGAAACCAGAGATTGTACTTCTGCAGGAGACATTATGTAATAGGGAAAAGGCTATCATAACTATTTTTTCTATTTGTCCGGGATGGAATGCGGCTGTTATACATGCAGATGGTCATGCTGGTGGTCTGTTGGCCATTTGGAGCCCCACTTTTGCCAAATTTCATGCATACAGTTTCATTGGGGGTATTCTATTGTCTGGATGTATCTGGGGTCTTCAGGGCATTTTTAACATTATAAATCTTTATGCTCTGTGCCATGGCAGAGCGCATTTCTGGGATCGTATTAACCGATCGGGCATTCTTTGTTTGGAAAACCTCATGGTAATTGGTGACTATAATACCACCCTTCGATCGGATGAGTCATGGGGGGAAAGAGCTCAGTGGGATCCAATGGTGAGATACATTGGATCGATTTTGGAGTTGGCAGGGCTCAAGGACATCAGACCCTCTCCTGTTGTACCTACGTAGACAAATTTCCGGGCGGATGGGGAGTACATTGGAAAAAGACTTGATAGAGTGATGGTAAGTGAATCCATTTTCTTTTCCTTGGGACAAATTAGATCCAGGGTAATGGTCTCAGGGATTTCTGATCATATGCCCATATCCCTTTCTTGGCATTTGGAATTGGTAAGTAGGGCAATCCCTTTTAAGTTTAATTGGGCTTGGCTGACAGACCCTGAATATAATCTGCTAGTTCGGAAGTGCTGGAACGAAAATTCTTCTTCTGTGGGATCCTTTGGATGGGAAAATTTTCAAAAAAAGCTACAGAATTTAAAGAAGATGACAAAAGAATGGGAGATCAAGAAGAAAGAGGGCTTACGTTCAGAACTAAAGACCATTAATGAAAAACTTCTCTGCCTCTATGGGGGTTTCGGTTCCAGTGCACTATATAAGGAGACCTACAAGCAAATTGAGATTCTTCAGAATAGGAAGCTGGAGATCTTGAGGATTGAAGAATTAACCTAGAAATTGAAAAGCAGGATCAACTGGCTGAAGGAGGGTGACTTGAATACTAATTTTTTCCACAAGTGTGCAAATGATAGAAGGAATAAGAATACTATATGGCATATCCAGAGAAGGGATGGGAGCTTTGCATCTTCTACTCAGGAAATCTTGGAGGAGGCTTTTAATCATTTCTCATCTTTCTATAAAGCTAACTCGAAAATTGATCCTGATTGTCAGCAATGGGTTCTACAACATACTCACTACAGTTTCGATGATGAAGCCAATAATGCTTTATGGGCTGCTGTCTCAAAAGAAGAAGTGATATCGACTTTAAAATCATTTGCCAATGATAAATGCCCTGGGCCTGACGGATGGCCAGCGGAGTTTTATATTCACTTTATTGATATAATGGCTGATGAAATCACAACGATCGTGGAACAGGGTCGGATCCTGGGGCACATCCCATCGAATATGAATTCCACATTTTTGGCCTTGATCCCCAAATCCTCTAACCCTTTGACTTTCAAAGACTTCAGACTGATTTCTTTGTGCAATATTATCTACAAAATATCTTCAAAAATCATTGCCAACCGAATAAAACCGACACTTTCCAAGTCTATTTATCACGAACAATATGGCTTTTTAAAAGGCCGCTCCATACATGATGCTATTGTGATCGCTCAAGAAGTAATGCACTCTATGCATTTTGGTAAAAAGGAGGGCATCATCCTGAAGATTGATCTCCTTAAAGCATACGATCGTGTCAACTGGTCTTATATTCATCTAATGCTACTGAAGGTTGGTGTTCCTATTGGACCTATCTGATGGATTATGGGCTGCATCTCATAAGTCCGATATGTTGTCTTGGTAAATGGTATGCCTACTTCCTTTTTCAGGGCCGGGTATGGTCTAAGACAGGGATGTGCGTTGTCGCCTTTGATCTTCATTATGATTATGGATGGCTTCAGTTGTCTTATGAAGATGGCTTCTCATGCAGGCTTCATTATTGGTTTCTCTTTTTCGAGTGCTGTAAGTGTATCCCACTCTTTGTTCGTAGATGATATTCTTATATTTGGAAGGCTTGTTAGAAATCACTGGTTCTATATCCACTTTATTCTCATCCGTTTTTCTGCTGCCTCTGGTTTATGTATTAACAAGGATAAATCTTTTCTAATGTTCGAATATGGGGATGAGGGGGGAATTTCTTTCATTGCTGATTTTCTGGGAGTACAAATAAGACCGACTATAGAGGGTTTTCTATATCTGGGCTACAGGATTAAGCCTTGTGGGTATAGGGTGAAAGACTGGTACTGGCTTGTTGAAAAATTCAAATTCAAAATCTCAAAGTGGACTCATAAATGGTTGTCTCTCAAGGGTCACTTCATTACGATACAGGCGGTTCTATCTCAGATCATTGTTTATTGGGGGCATCTCTTCTACTTATCGGAGAACATCATCGCACAGATTAACTCCATTATTGCTCGTTTCCTATGGGGCGGGCCAAGAATCGAGAAGAAGTATCACCTTTGTAAACTTGAAACACTATTCTGTCCAAAATCGATGGGTGGTTGGGGTATTTTAAACACCTGGGCTTTCAATTCAGCTTTTCTCACTAAATCTCTGTGGCAAGCGATCAATCGAAAGGGTATTTGGTCTGATATCATTGCCTGCAAATATCTTTCGGGGGTCCCTGTGCGTCTTATTTACTGCAATCAACTCAGAATCCCTCGCTCCATGTCTGCCATATGGGCTGGCTTCATGAAGATCTTGCATATATTTGCTAAGGGGTTGGCTTGTAGTTTTGGGAATGGACACTCGATCCTACTGAATGGTGACAAAATTTGTGGAATGGCTGATGTTCATACTTTTAGTATTCCGATGCTTCATCGTCTGACTCAACAGGGGATTTTTTACTTCTCATAGGTGATTCTTTATTGGGACCACAGTGCTCTGATTATTAAATCTTCCACGCAGATGGGTTTCTCGAGGAGGGATGCTGTGGAATGTCGGATTTCAAGGTAAAGGTTCAGATGGCTAGTGTATGTCTTTCAAATGATTGGGACAAAATAGTATGGGCCATAAATATGAAGTGGGAGGCTCCAATGGTGAAAAACATTTATTACAACATCTACACATTTGCCATTTCGGAGCTGACTTCCGCTGGTTTTGAGAATTTCTGGAGCAATAATATTCCTACTAAAATCCTTCTTTTTAGATGGCTAGTCTAGAGGAGAAAGATTCTTACATGGGATGGCCTCAATAGGCGAGGTGTATATGGTCCTGGTTGGTGTGTGTTCTATACTCAAAGTGGTGAATCGATCGATCATTTATTTTTTACTTGCCCCATTGTCATTAATATTTGGAATCTATTTGGCTCTTTTCATCTTAAGAATCCATGGATCCCAGTTAATTTTCTGGATGCAGTAAACAGGTGGGATAATGTGAAAGGGAAGTTTCAATATTTTCCTTTTTTCTTTATTTGGGAGATATGGCTAGTTAGAAACCAGACTATATTTTGTGGTATGCCTTTTAATGTTGGTCGCATTTACAACGCTTTTATGAGATGGGTTGACGATAGAGTGCCTGCAAATGTCTCGATCGGTGATGGGTCTAGAAGAATTAGACCTCACCCTATCTCCCTTCCAACAGTCTTCTTTGATGGAGCATGCTTGGATGGGGTGATGGGATGTGGGGCTTGGATCAAGTTATCTAAGTCTGAGAAGATCCATATATGCTAGAATGGGGGTATGGGTACAAACAACTTGGCTGAGCTGATGGCACTCTGGTCCGAATTGTGCGCTGCAAGAAACTTAGGATTGGATCATGTCTATATTTATGGTGATTCTAATATTATTATAATGCCATCAAGGGCAAGTCTTCCCTTTCCTCTATGCGATGTCATGGATGGCTCAAAAGAACAAAACTCTTATGGACTTTGATGGATTCTCCTCCATTGCTTCACATATATAGGGAAAACAATACAAGGGCTGATGGTTTGTCTAAAGCTGGTATTCATATGGGTTTCGGTTTCTTATAGATTACACAGTACATGAATGGTATGACGGTGTGGGAAGATAAAATTCCCATCCCCTGACCCTTCTTTTTTCTTCTGCACTTGACAGTTTATTTGGGTTTTCCCTTTATTGCAAGCGAATCTGTTTCCTTTCTGAGTGAATGTTGATTTCTTCTCCTTCAGGTGAGCCGGTTTATTAGTATTTTCTACAGGTGCAAGCGAGCCAGTATATCCCATCCTGCAACAAGTGAGCCAGTTTCTGTATTTTCTTTTTTCCTGGATGGCTATGGCCCTATATCCTTCGGGCTACTGCTATATAACTATTTCCCTTCTAGATCTGGGCCTCTGGCCTTATGTGATGGCGTATACTTAATGCTGACTTTCAAGCATATTAGTGCCATAATGTCTTGATCTATTTTCTTGGCACATGTTTCTCCCTTTTCTCTATTTTCCTTGGGCTGGTCTCTCTACTCTGGTGGCGAGCTGGTTTATTATTTTGACTGTCACTGTTGGGGTTATTTTGTTGTTTTAGATCGAATCCTTTTTCGGCTCTAATATATGCTCTATTTAGATGGGTGCTTCTATGCACTCTCATCTTCTGTTTATAATGTACTATTTTGAATATATCTATATATATATAAAGCAGCGTTTTTTTTTTCTTCTGAAAAAAGAAAAGAAAAGAAATATTTTCCAAACTTATCTATACATTGAGTTGAGAAAGATAGAGCTAAAGTAGCTAACCACATCACTGAGATTTTGAATCCCCACCTTGGCTTCTGAATGATATGATAAAAAGGAGTGAATGATATGATAAAAAGGAGTGTGGTTCTATAAAAGAAAATGATAAAATTTAACATTATTATTTAATTTACAGAAAGTAAGCCAGTTGGAAAATGACTATTTATAATGGAAGAAAATTGTTTTACTTCTCTTATTAGTCCTTGCCTAGACTATAGTGATCAATCGATACTAGATATTAATCATGTTTTGACTTATTTTTTCACTTTGTAAACAAAGTTTTAATTAGAATTGTTTGTTCACCTCAGTTTTAAGCAAACTTTAAAATTCAACCTCTTATTGCCAAAGGTCACAAGCGATCACTTTATCAGCATGCTATTTTAAGAATAGCCAAAGTTTCAAAATTTTTAACCAATGTTTTTTAAGCCGAAGTCTGAAACATTTAAAATTTTACTTTCTCCATTGCAAAACATATCCAATGCAATGCAGCTTTCTTATGCGGTGTAGTTACGAATGCATGGCAAAATGTAATGTAGCGGCACGTGGAAAACTGCATGCTCCTTATCATTTGAAGGAGTTTACTATGCGCCTAACAAGTTCATGACTGCTCCTTTTCATTTGAAGGTGTTTAATGAAATTGCACCGAGCAAGTGCAGGCTTCAGGATTGCTCCTCCTTTTTCATTTTGTGCAAGGCTTCAGGACTGCTTCTTCCTTTTCATTTGAAGGCATTTAATGAATTTTCATTTGAAGATATTTAATGAAATTGTGCCAAGCAAGTTCAGGCCAATTACGACAAGCAAGTGCAGGCTTCAAGACTGCTCTTTCCTTTTCATTTTGTGCATGCTTCAGGACTGCTCTTTCCTTTTCATTTGAAGGTGTTTAATGAAATTGTGCCGAGTAAGTTCAGCCCTGCACTCTGATCTTTTTCTTTTGAAGGAGTTAAGTGAAATTGCACAGAACAAGCTCAATTCTTTTGAACGAGTTTAGTGAAATTGCACCGAACAAGTTCAAGTCTGCACTCTGATTTGGTTATATAGGTTATATATCTCCCAAAAAAATGAAACTGAAACATAAACTGCTTCTGAACACGCTCAAGCACTTATATAGTTCGCCATAATTTCTTATTTTTGTTTTTATTTCTATCCATCATCGATGTTGTTCACCACTTATATATAAGTTCCCTATCATTTCTTATTTTTGTTCTTATTTCTGTCCATCATCGAAGTTGTTCACCATTGTCACTTAAAAATAAAAATTGAAAGACATAACAAACAAAAAAAACTTACTGGTCAAGGTGGAGGACATAGTCGAAGACAAGAATGGAACAATTGTGAGCCGTACACATACTTATGAACCTGATTGAGACCCTTGCTGAAATGGGTTGTTTTGTGGAGTCCGTTTCTAGAGATTTGCAGGCTAGAATTCATGTCTGTGAGGAAGGAATTGCAAAAAGAATTGCAGTTGTATCATTTGATTCCTCGGAAGGAAACCAGAAGGAATTGCAGTTGTATCAGTTGGGCGTGCTGTCTGTTATCAGCTTGGTACTAGTTTTGTGTATCCCGGATACATTATTTGTAAAAAATAGAAACAAAAAACAAGGGAGTTGTTTTTAGTGCGACTTTTTGAAGTTTCAGGTGCTAGAATCCGGTGAAAAATTTTGAGGTAAAATCTTGGTTTTTGTTATTCAAACTAGTTTGACTCTATATATGGATTCAGCACCCTCAAAAACTTCTAGGGCACTTAGATTGTGCAAAGTTAGCAATCAAACTTTTCTTTTATATCAATAAATTCTTGCGAGAATTTAGAGAAATTACACCGTAAAAGTCACCGTAAAAGCCTTCAAAAAGTCGCACTAAAGACTACTCGAAAAACAAGCACAGACTACTCGAAAAACAAGCACTAAATTGTATGAAGTTAACCGTTTCAGCGGCAGAACTAAATTGTATGAAGTTAGCGATTTCAGCCGCACAACGAAGATTTGAGAGAAAAAAATTATGACTCAAATATTGCCATGGTTAACTCACCCTCCAAGTTAACAAGAATGCATAATAGCATCTGGCATCACCCTGGCAATGTTCAAGCTCGCTTGCTAGCATTTCAACACAATGGTTACTTTATTAATCTCCTCACGACTGAAAGTTGAGACACGTGGACTTGCATGCACTACTCCACATGCTTGTAGTATAAGGTTTTTCATTTATTAAATAAATATTATTTTCCAAATTTGAATGAGAGTTTATTATGAATTTTTTTCATTTAATTTAATAATCGCTAATTTTTAAAAATAAAAATATGTGCAATGTCCTCTATTACATGTTCCGTTCCACATTGCTGTGGATTGCTTTTTTTTCCCTGAAAATCATTGAAATTTAGGTAAGATTTTAAGAAAATCTGGTAAGGATTTTTGTAAATCCAGGTTATAGTTATTAATCTTCAATATTTGGGTACCCTAGAAGTTTTTGATGGTGCTGAATCTATTTCCACCATAAAAACATGATTCAAACACTGTTATTGCAAGATTTCTGGAAAAAAATTACCCAAATTCCAACCAATTTTGATCGTCCGGACAATTTGACAACTCTACATTACATTTGTTTACTTCGTTGTTTGTCCAAATCGGACTGCGACTATTCCAGCTTGAACATTGCTCCTGTTTCAGTGTTATATTCAGTGTTACACTCTGAGCCAGGTGAGATAGTTGTTGCAACTTGTCTCTCTACTCCAGGAAAAATCACTACATCCTCCTCCCTCCTAAATGTGTTCACGGTTGCTTGGACTGTCACTGTTTGCATGCACTGTCACCAGGGTTGGAATTTGGATTTCTCCTTCCCTGTCACATAATTTTTTTTTGATGTTTTGGGTCATTATGCTCCCCTTCAAGAAATGTTATCTTTAAAATTTTGCCCTTCATTGGTGATGTTCTCATAATAAATCAACCCTTCACCAATTTACTCATGTCTGGTTTTTAAAATAAGGAAAAAATTGATCCACCAAGTTAAAAAAGAAACCATTAAATTCACCATATTTCATCTAGATAATTAAAATTAAAAGTAAAAATTAGAGACCACCTACTGGTAGTTTTTGTGGGAAAGAAATATTGGTGATTTAGCCTTAGTTTTCAATTGTCGCCCTCGTTTATGTGGCCAGAAAACCCCGAATCCAATTTGCGGGGAGTCTGTACTTCTGTGTCACCCATAGTCGTATGGTTAGAATCTAGTTTCGTCTAGAGAAAATCACACAAAGAAAAACAAAAATTGAGCATCCACCAAGTTTAAAACAGCATGACCGTTTTCTGTTTTCAAATACCAACCACAATCCAAAATTAAAATTAACTCTTTGCACACTTTTATTCATTGGGAAAATGAAAACTATGTAAGAAAACAACTACAACTATTTATAACCTTGTAAATCTAGTCTTCTCCTATCTCTTCCTTTAACATAAAATTAAATGAAATGAAAAGAAAATAAATGTAAATCACTTAAAAAAACCAGCTACTGATATTAAATTTAATGTTATTGGTTAACAAGTAATCATTGATTTCACTTTCAACTCTATAAAAACTTGATATTTAATTGAAACAAAATAGAACTAGAAGTAATGTGATGTGCATAGTTTTTTTTTTCTTCGTTTAGAAGCTATAGAGTTTTTAAATATCCATTACATCGTTAAGAAAATAAAAAGTAAAAAATAAAAATCCATATATATCCAATCTGTTATATTGTTAAGAGAAAAGAACAGTTAGTTTGGGAAAAAATAAGTGCAGAACTTTCATAGTTTAGGTGGTGCTCATAAAATATTTTCTATCAGCACATCTACCCATTTTTAATTTGCTGCTTTCAAAAAGAGAACTTTGCTACTTTCAAAAAAAAGACAGGGATGGAAAGATCACCCTACCTCCTTCATTCCAATTAAATAAATTAGCGAAATTAAATAAATTTTTATCTCTAACTGTTGGTCTGTAAAATAAATTTAAATTATTTGTAAATTTAGTTAAATTTAAACTATTTGTAAGTCCAATTGAACAAGCTTTAAATTTGATTGTCTGTAATTTCAATTAAATAAATTAATGACATTAAATAAATTTAAATTATTAGTAAATCTTATTCAATCAATTATCTAAAATTATTTTTGAAAGTTCTTTGCATAATTGAAAGACATAATATGAATATTTCATCTAAAATTCAAAACTCAATTCCAGATTAAGTGAAAAATAGCAATGGATTTGGTGAAAAATGTCCCGTCTAATTTCTGATGTTGATTCCTTATCACTGAACTATGAAAATTAAATTACTGAGCATTGAGAGTGCAACTTTCAAGTGTGTTGGGCTTTGGACTTACCATTCTACAGGCCGCAAGCTCCAAACTCATAAAAATTGTGGCCATTGACACCGGTCGATTCACCATGGTTGCAGCAACTCACCATGAAATTTTGGCACCGATTCACACGTTACGTGCAGCAACAAACCACTGAAATTTTAGCAACGATTCATCCTTGCTCCCTGAATCCGCCTGCAGCAACTCAGTGTTGAAATTCAATATGATGGGTGTAGAAACTCACTATTGAAATTTTTGAAACTAAATCTTTTGAAGGCTAACTAGCGCTTTATTCTTTTTTGGGAATGAAATAGTTTTCTGTAATTAGAATTTGGCAACACAAAACAAGTTAAGCTTTATATATTTTCTATTAATGTTTGAATGTAGTTACAGCTGCAGTTGTATTAACATTTAAGAAACAGCTAATAGAAAATAGATATATAAGAATATAGTAATATTTAAAAACACAATTGGTAAATGAAAATTTTAATAAATATAAAATAAACATATAAGAACGTTTTCAATTTTTTTCAAACAGTTTTCTGAAATTCCTCACACGTCTGAGAAAACGAGCAGCAATATATTTTAACCTGCAAATACGTGTAAAATGGTTAATGGCGGGCAAAATGCCCGTCAAATTCCATCTCGGACTGTCACTGTTTGCAGTGGGAAGAGGATTCAGATCCGGCAGGGGGGACTGTCACTGTGTGTTCACAGTTGCTTGGACTGTCACTATTTGCAGTGTGAAGGAGGATTCAGATCCGGCAGGGGGGACTGTCACTGTTTGCAGTGTGAAAGAGGATTCAGAGCCGGCAGAGACTACCGCTGCCTGCGGCCCTAGTTCAAATAACAAACAAGTCCGTTGGAAGAAATTGCGTAGGCTCTAAAAATTTTAAATAAGCAAGAAATATTCAATAGAGATTCACTTTTCAGTATATATCTCCTGATAATATTCTTCCTTGATTACTGCATAAAATATATTGTATCATTTTACTTCATATGTGAATGTCATTTGAACATAAATCATTCTCTTTTAAAAACTACTTACTTGGGATTTGGGATTTGTTTTTGGAAACACTCACTCAAAAATATCCACTCACATATATGGCAGAAAATTTAATAAAATTGTATTTTAATTTCTTAATAAATTTACAGTCGGAATATGGAGACGAAAGGTCTTTGCCCTCCCACTAACAATTTCTTCACTCAAGGCACCGATATGGGCAACAACGACATCTATGGTAGAGGTTGCAACCATCAGGCTAATCTACCCTCGTGTTTGAGATGTTCTAACCTTTATCTTCTTCTCAAGAGGAACCCCTTATGTATAGAAGTTTTATCAAATTCTTGTGAGATTTGTAATGTAAGACAAACATGAATATCGTATGATTTGTAATTTAAGACGTTTAAAAAAATGTCTGAAAGTTAAAATGGTCATATAATATTGTCTTAAAAAAATTACAAAATAACTATTTTAATAGAAGTAATTATTTTAAGATAAAATATTTTTTTGTTGTTTTAAAAATACCCTACGTGTAGTAGTGATATAGGACAGAGGTTGTAGCTGGTTGCATTCTAGCGAGGATGCAGTATAAATATTCATGGCTCTTCTCCTCATCATTCTTTTGTTGTTTTAAATCCCATATGGGTAATAGTGATATAGGAGAGAGGTTGTAGGTTGCATTCTAGCGAGGACGCAGTATAAATATTCATGGCCTTTTTCTTTATCATGGATTTCATCAAAAAAAAAAAAAAAATTAAAGAAAATCAGGGTGATGAGTATGCACCCTGATGAACTATGGCGTTAAAAAAGAATATTTTTTTTGATAGTTTACATAAAAATGTCCATTTTTATTTTTATATAAACTATTAATGGGAAATATTTTTTTCATGATATCATCCATAGTATGATATTTACAAGAAATGAGACTATAGGTACAACCACATTGGTAGCACAACCAAATTTACCAATGTGGCTGTATATGAAATAGATTTACAACCACATTTAAAAAAATATGCCTATATCCATCACCACCACATTAATAATTCTAAGGTATATTTTGTTAAAAGATTACTATTTATAATTATTAATAACTATATAAACAATAATACTTACATCAGTATATTTACATAATAATAATAATAAGTATATTTACATAATTATACTTATTATGCTAAAATTATTTTGTATATTAATATAATATTTGTCGTTACATATAATTTTAATAATATATTAATAGTTATATTTAAAACTTTAACATAATAACATTTAGGTCTTATTAATAATATGCATTTTTGTTAAATCTAAGATTTTTGTGATAATAATGTAGATGAATGTCTTTTGGATTAATCACATTATTAGTGATGTGATTAATTTAAAAGGCATTCATCTACAATATATATCTTACCATAATAATTATTATATATTTATGAATATAATTGCCAATATATTTGATATATTTACTTGTATTCTATTAGTAATACTAACTATATGCATACTATAATTGTAAAATGGCAAACCTCGTAATGTGGGATAAAAAGAAGTTCCTCTTTGAAACTTTAGTCACTCCTGTTATCTTATATGGATGTGAGGTTTGGGGTTGCAGCATCTCTAGAGAATCCTGGAGAAAGATTGAGAAAATCCAGAAGCGTTTTATAACGTATAACCTTAAAATTAAAAGCAATACACCATATCCTATTCTCCTTATAGAAGTGGCTCTTTCCCCTATCAAGAGCCTAGCTATGACTAGACTTTTGTTGTATAAGCACAAGCTCAATAGCATATAAGATGATAGAATTCTTAAGCTAGCTTTAAATTCCAGCCAAAACCACCTAAGGCTTAAACGAGGTTAGTATAAAGACACTAGGGCCTGGTTAAACCATTGGGAGATCGACGAGAATGTCGCATTGCAAAACATCAATAACATTAAGAAAATTGTTACTTCTAAGTACAAAGAAAAAATGTGGCGTGAGAAAGATCTAACAGCTAAAAGAAAATTAAGGTATTATAAGGAGGTCATCAACCCCACCTTAGAAGATCAAAAGTATCTCTCTGTTTTAACTAGCTCAAAGAAGAAAATTGATATAGCGAAGATTAGAACGAACTCTCATGAGCTCCATAGTGAAACAACTCGTTGGACAATTCCTAAAACACCATGGATAGAAAGGATCTGCCATCTCTGTGAGAATATGAACATTGAGGATGAAAATCACTTCCTCTTAGAGTGCCCCGCGTACAACCACATTAGAGCTCAATTTCATAATCTTTGTTGCAATATTGACCTCCCTAGCCTTTTAAGATGTCAAAATTATAGTGAGCTCGGGAGGCTTCTCTCCAAGCTTTTTGAGCATAGGAATAATATCTTAAATCAAATTAAATAACTCTTTTCTTTAGGTTCGATAGACCAAAGATTGGTCTCAGTGGATGTTAACCACCACCACCATCATCATCATCATCATTAAACTAAAATATGTTATTATATATATATAAAATAATATAATATATTATATTATATTATTTAATAATAATAATATATTATTAAATTTTGTGAATATATTAATAGTTATAACTCAAACTATAATATAATTCAAATATAATATCATAATAGTATTTAATATTATTTATAGTAAGTATATATGTTTTACCAATATGGCTCAATAATTTTTATATATTTGTTAATATAACTCTTAATGTATTTTATATATTTATTCTAAGTAAATTAAAAGTATCACCTAAACCCAAGGGATTAATAAACATACGTGGTTATTAATATTATAAACCAAAATGACTAATACACCCAAGTGTTTAATATTATAAATCCAATCAATTCATAAATCCAACCGTTACATATTATAAACATAAAGGATCAACAAACCCAAGGAATCAAATTAGAAAACAAGAGATTAATATTAGATCCTAGGACTAATATTTAACACTTAATATTGGGGTTAATAAACCCAAGGAATTATTATTATTATAAACCCAATGGATTAATAATAATATAAACAAAGGAGATCGATAAACCCAAGGAATTATTAACATTATAAACCTAAGTCATTAATATTATAAACAAAAATGATTAATAAACCCAAGTAATCAATAAACTGAGCAAACTAATATTCAAAACTCAAAAGATTAATAAAGCCTAGGAATTAATATTTTAAACTCAAGAGATTAATAAATCCAAGGGATTAAATGATAAGCCAAAGGAATTCTATATATTATAAACTTAAGGAACAAATAAACTCAAGTGTTTAATATTATAAATATAAGGAATTCGTAAACCCAAGGGGGGAACATTATAAACCTAAGGGATTAAAAAACACAAGGGATCAATGTTAAAAAGATAAGCAATTAATAAAGCCTAGGAATTAATATTTTAAACCCAAAGGATTGATAAACCCACATGAATATTAATATTATAAATCCAAGGGATCAATAAATCCTAGGGATTGTTAATATTATAAATCCAAGAAGTTAATACACCGAAGGGATAAACATTATAAACCTAAGGGATTAATATTAAACCTTAGGAATAATATTTAACCATTAATATTAGGGTTTAATAAACCTAAGGGATTATTATTACCAACCCAAAGAATTATAAAATTTAGGGGATTAGTGTTATAAACCCAATGGATTAGCAAAAAAAGGGAATTGTTAGTATTATAAACACAAAGTGCAGTGGAAACAATTCAACCACATTGTTAAACCCAAGGGGTTATTAATATTATAAACCCTACATATCAATATTAGAAATAAAAATGATTAATAAACCCAAGAGATTAATAAACCCAAGGAATCAATAAACCCAACAAACAAATATTAAAAACCCAAGCAATTAATAAACCCTAAGAATCAATATTTTAAATTCAAGTGATTAATAAAACCAAGGGATTATTGATATTATAAACCCAAGGAACTAATAAACCCAAAAATAAACATAGTTGACCATGTCTCATTTTCATATTGAGATAACTTTTTTCGCAATTCGACATTCCACCATGTTTGATTTTCATATTGACAAAAAATTGTCATGATGTGATGTTGGACCATGGTTGACCATTATTATAAACACAAGGGATTTATATTAAACCAAAGGGTTAATGTTATAAAACCTATGAATTATTTATACCCTTGGAATATGAACCCTTAGATCAATAAACCCAACATATTGATATTACAAATCCAAGGAAATAATAAACCCAAGCGATTAATACTAAAAAACCAAAGGTTTATAAACCCAAGAGAATAATATCAAACCTAAGAGATTAATATTATAAAACCTTAAGTATATAAACCCTTCAATAAATAATATAAATCGTGAAATAAACATGGTTCAGCATGCTTGATTTAAACATTGGGACAATCTTTGTCACAATGTGACATTAACCGAGAAAGACCATGGTTAGCCATGGTTGATTTTCATATAGAGACAATATTTGTCACAATGTGACATTCGACCATGATAGACCATGATCGACTATGGATGACGATGATTGAAAATGGTTGACCATGGTTTATTTTCATATTGAGACAATCTTTGTCATAATGTGACATTGGACCATGGATTAATATTAAATTGTAGGATTGATATTTAACCCTTAATATTTGGATTTAATAAACCCAGGGGACTAATATTACAAACCCAAAGAATTAGAAAACTCAAAGGATCAATGTTATAAACCCAATGGATCAAAAAACCCAAGGAATTATTAATATTATAAACACAAAGCATCAATAAACCCAACAAATTATTAATATGATAAACCCAACAGATTAATATTATCAATGTAATTTACTAATAAACCAAAGCAATTAATAAACCCAACAAACTAATATAAAAAACCCAATAAATTAATAAACCCTAAGAATTAATATTTTAAAGTCAAGGGATTAATAAACCGAAGGGATTATTAATATTATAAACCTAAAGAACTAATAAACTCAAGGGTTTAATATTATAAACTGAAGGAATTGGTGAACCCAAGGGATCAACAAACCCAAGGGATCAATATTAAAAACACATAAGATTAATAAAGCCTAGGATTTAATATTTCAAACACAAAGGATTCATAAACTCACATCATTATTAATATTATAAACCCAAGCGATCAATCAACATTAGGGATTGTTAATATTACAAACCCAACGAATTCATAAACTAAAGGTATAAACATTATAAACCTAATGGATTAATATTAAACCCTAGGACTAGTATTTAAATCTTAATATTAAGGTCTAATAAACACTCTTACTTCCTCGTAATTTGTTAGGTTGGCAGAAAAAATGAACATGGGTAACATCAAACCAGTCTTTGGAGTCCTAGGACCTAGACTTCCTGGACTCAGAGAGGGCTCTCTCTATGTTTGTGTGAAAGATGTAACTTAATAGCTTTTAGGGTTTTGATTTTAGGCTAGTTATTAGGTTTAGAGTTTGCTTGTTTGTTTGTTTGGTTGGATAGGTTGTTAAGAAAAATAGGTAGAATGAGAGAGAATCAATTCATTGGGCTATGGAGCTTGCAAAGGTTTGAGGAGTGAAAAAATAGGTCAAGGGTGTTTCCTAGGGAAATTTAACAAGGACAAATGGATCTAAGTAGGTTTTGTGAGGGTGAAATGAACATAGAGATGTGAATACCGTAATTTAAGGGGCGATCAAGGATCCTTTAACATACTATGAACAAGGAAAAATATTTCAGTATGATAGTATAGCAAAACTTGAAGAGCAATAAAGGATTCTTCAATCAAGCAGTACTAAGCAAACCTCAAACAACAAATAAGTAAAATTAGAGAGAAGTTAAGGATTCTCTGAAAATTACTGGCAAACAAATAGACCTTCAACATAACATTTTAGTAAAACCAAAGAGAATTCAAGAATTCTTTAGCTAAACTTCAAGGAGGAAAACATAGAAATCAAAAGACGCATGCAGAAGTAGGGTGCCAAGATGCAAGTCCTATTCTCTATTTTTGTCTTTAGATCAAGGAAAACATGAACATAATGAAACTGAAGAGAAAAAAGAAAAATTTGGAATACATCACCTTCTAACCAAGCTTTATGAATCCTATGAGTGTGCTCAATCCATGTATGCTTAGTCCAAAGCCATCACAAGTCACCAAAAAACGAATTTCACCAATAAACTCCAAGTCTATCTCATATTATGCTCAGCAAATATTCAACATGTATAATGAGGCCTCCACGCTGTATTTAACAAGCAAAGAGGACCAAAACCCTAACTAGGGTTTGAAAATGTCATAAATACCCATAAATACCATTTATATCCCAAGAGACCATGCAAGGCCCAAGGCATAAAATATCTAATGAAATAAATGTAAAATAACTTCTAACACCTAACTTTGGAGTGGTTTGCCCAAGAAAACCATAAAATATCTATTTTCCATAAATTAGTGTCTTTTGTTGACTTTTGCAGATAAGGGCACAGTAGTGAGGCCCAAGGGCACAACGCCTGCACGAGAAAAATGAGTCATCTTGTAGCTGAGTGTTGAAGGCCTTCCCGATGTCGGAATGAGCTACATGATGGCTCGTTGGAAAGCCTGTCAAGTATACTTTCCAAAAATGCCCTTAGTTTTCTTATTGGAATTAATTCACCTATACAAAAACCAAAAACTCTCAAGGCTACTAAGGGCGCAACGCCAACCTTGAAAACAAGGCAAAAAGGTGAAAATTTGCATGTTTTTGGGCCTTTTGGAGGACCAAAACTGCTCCAAATGATCTGAAATTTGGTGTGCATGATGCCCTTGGGATAAGGATTCAAAAAATGTAGAGTTTACCTCTAATGGATGCCTTGAGAACCCTTGGCCCTAAAAAATAGTGAAAAACCAAAATTTCCAAAAACTTGCCAAAATTTGCAAATATATCCCTCATTGTGTTTGGGATGCCTGTAGAGAAGCATCAAATAGGATTTCAAGGTTTTCTTGGTCTTTTGCCTCCTTGAATTCTTGAATTTTGGTAAGGGCTCTTTTGAGCTTGGCCCTTGCAATTTGATTTCTCAAGGCATAGTGCTTGGCCATGTTCTTCTGAAGGCCAAGGTCCCTTTGTGTCTTCTCTAGCTAATCCTCCAAGTGTATGTTGGCCCTTTCTAACCAAGGCTCTTGATCATACTCTATCTCTTTGGAAAGAAGCTCACTTGGAGTGAGCTGTTCTGCCAAGGCTGCCTCTTGCTCTCTCTCCTTGGCCAAGGCCTTCCTCAAGCCACTTTTTCTTGGTCTCTTCTTAGGAAGTTTCTCTTCCTCTTCTTTAGTGTCATAAAGATTTCCCGAGAAATCTTCTAGCCTTGCCTTTGCCTTGGCAGCCTCTTTCCGGGCTCTAATTTCTTTGACCTCATAAATGGCCTTTTGTGCCTCTAGCTCCCTGTTCTCAATCTCATAATATTGAATGACATTCCTGGCCCTAGCTAGATTGGCTTGTAAATATTTGATTTGGGCCTCCTTACCTTTGAGAAGCATGCTTGATATCCTTTCCTCATTTTCATCATCACTGTCAATATGAATGAGTTCAAATTCCTACTCAGTCTCATGCTAGTCTTCTTCTTCTTCCTTTATTACCTTCTCTTTTCCTTTGTCCAGTTGCTTAGTTGAAGTGGAAGGCATGGCCCCTTGCCTTTTAGAGGCAGCAAACACATGCCTACTTCCTCTTTGATAGGTTAAAGAAAAAGGTTCAATTGTGCTCATTTTGGTGCTTTCACCATTGCTGCCATCATGACTATCCTTATCACTGATATCCTCACTATCCTCATGGCTTTTATGGCTGCTCTCATGGCTACTGTCATTTGTCTCCATGTTCTCTCCTTCATCACTGATATTTTTTTTGTTGTTTTCTTCACTGTTTTCCTCTACCTCATTGACATTTGTTTCACTGATATCAGCCTCAATTTCTTCTTCTTCACTAATATCTTCCTCCTCTGACCTATTTCCATTATAGCTCATTTCCTCACTATCTTCTTCTGCCTCTTCATTGTTTTCTGCACGTTCATTTTGCTCACTAACTTGTGGGCTGTCCTTATCACTGATATTAGCATCATTTATATCAGCCTCATCTTCATTGTTTTGGATGCTAGGTGATTCATCATTGATTTCTGCACTGCCTTCATCACCACTGATATCTATTACCTTCCCTTGACATTTTGACAATTTTGGCCTTGAAAACCCTAGCTCTTCTTGTGAAACTAATATGAAAAAGGAAATGGAAATCTGGTAAAAGGGTAGCCTTTTACAAGTGAGTGAGAGGGATGAGTGAAGGTGTAAGTACATGACTGTATGAGAGGCTAGAAAAAACTTGGTGACCTCCCCTATTTATTTGTGAAAACTTTGCGTACCACACCTTGTACTTATGTCAAATTTTGAAATGACAGAGAGTAATGTAAGGTAAAACTTCTTGCAGTGTAAGGGACAGAGCTATTATGCTTTGATGGATGACCAATCTCAAATCAAATGTAACCACCTCAATTTTCCCCTATTTTGACTGATATTCCCCTTATAGACAGATGAGGGAGGCTTAATCAATGTTCTTAGGCATGAAATTTAGGTTTTCACCCTAGGGTTTATTTTACAAACCATCAGATGCTTGGAGGGGTGTATGACATACACTTACCTTTCAAAAATGCTATGAGGACACCTGGCAAGAAATTTGAAGGGTTCTTTGAGTGTTGAACTAGTGTGGAGGCCCTCCTGACCAAACACATAGCGCCCAGGTAATGAGTGAGTCGGGTCAGCCAAACATGCAGCGCTCGAGTGCACGGGGTGTCCGGTCGGCTTGAACGTGCAGGGTTGTGTGCCAGGCGCGCAGCGCCATAGTCTTTATGCCGATCTGTAGGGTCTGCCGGGTAAATGCGCAACGCGTTGGCAGGCGCGCAACACGTACCTCCAGGCATGCAACGCAGAAAATTTTTGCACGAGAGGAATGATCAGGCACGCAACACACGACTCCAGGCACGCAACACCAACCTGAACGCACAACGCTGGGTAAACTTGCCCGATTTTGCCTTAGAAAATTCACAGTTTTTATCCTTGACTGCTCTGATGATTTTGCAAGTGCATAATGAGCTACATGAGGAATGAAATGACCTTTTATAGTCTAGGAAAATAAATTTAATCCCTACAAACCCACTTTCTAATGTTTTTGAGCCTTTTCATTCTTTTCATTGATATTTCTTTGTCTTTTTTTTTGCAGGCGATATGGAAGTCTTTAAGTCACTCTTTTGTTTGCTTATTGATGCTTTTCAACATTTTCATTTTGCAGGTGACATGAAAGACATTGAAGTGTCTTTCTTTTTGCACCTTGATAGTTGACATCTTCCTTTTGGCCCTTGGGAATTCAAACACACAGGAACACCCTTAAAACTTTTCCTTGACCTACACCTTGGAATTTAATCATGCCTTTACCTTCTTTGGCCACTTCTGATTTGCAGGTGCCATAAAATACTGTCTTAGCCTTTTTCCGATACCCTTTATATCTTTTCCCTTGGAGGTAATGAGACATTTACCTTGGAAAACTTTGATATTCTTGTACACAGTAGTAGCCTTAAAAACTTTCCTTTCTTCCACCTTGAAACCTAACGCATCTCTTTTGCTCATTTAGTCATGGTAAGCTTGTTAAAACATCTATGCGGGGTATTTCCCATAGAAGCACTGTCAAAACCCTTTATTTCTTGCATTATGAAGTTGCAATCATGTTTTTTACCATTTTTGACACTTCTGAGTGTGGGTGACTTGAAAACATGGATTCTCCCTTTCTCACTGATCTTCTTTACATATTTACTCTTTGAGACAGTGAGGCATTTCACGTCGGAAAACTCTAGGATGTTACACATAGCTACCCCTTCAAATATTCCTTCTGTTGTCATCATGGGGGCTTAACATCATCATTTTACCTCTTTTGACCATTTTTGGCATGAAAAACTTCTTGGGATGAGTTTGGAATCTCTACAAACAGTGATATCTTCAGAATCCCTTTGCTGTCATCATGGAGTCCAAACTTACCCTTTCACTTTCTCTGAACATCTTACCAAAACCCTAGGTGTCTGGAATGCTTGAAAGCAGTTATGAGTGTTGTCTTCTAAGTTCTTGTTAGCTCCCTATATTACTAGTATAGTCCCTTATTGTTGTTAGTATAACCCCCTTATTTTTATTATTGTACCCTTGTAACCCCCATATTTTTATTATTGTGCCCTTAAATTATTATTGTTAGGTCGGCTAGGATTACATCGTGGCCCCACTAGGATTACATTATGGCCCCATGGACTCCTATATATAGAAAGGAGGTTTTGTAAATTGTATCATCCAAGAATTGTTCATTTATGTAATGTATTGGAGGTTGCCCCATCGAATTGGCTTATTTATAAGGCATTGATATCTCTTTTCTTCTATTTTTGGAGCTGGTTACACAACATTTGGTATTAGAGCTTTGGATTCTAGGGTTTCGCTGCTCTAAACAGGTCATCGTGGCATTTTCGCTATAACATATTTTCTACGAAGGTTCAGAATCTGAAATTTTTAGGGTGCGAAGCCAAAATCCAGAGGAAACTCGTCAAAAAATTTCATAGCTTGGTTCGCAATATTTTCAGAGATATGATCTGTGGAAGGTAGTGCTTTTTTAGGCTTCCGAATTTCATCTCAAAGAAGTGATCGTGGGAAAAGATTCATAACTCTCTCTCTGAGCATCGGATTGGAGTGCAATAAAAATTGGTCGCAAGTACACGGAATTTAGTTTCTTGGCTATCAATTTCAGATCCGAAGAACAAAACAGTGACACGTGGCAAGTCGTACAAGTTCTCTCTACTAAACCAGTCCATAACTAGGTCATTGTGGGAGATTGGACACAACTTTGTCTTGGAGAATCCAAATCAGGTCAGACCTGTGGCATTTGAAAGATAATTCAAAGGGCTACATTGGTACCAAAATTCAAATATTGAAGTGCTGTAATCATAGAGATAATCCAATTTCAATATCGAGCTCCTCAAAAGCAAGAAAAAGGTGTGTATTTTTTTTCTGAATTGCATAAGTCTTGTTTGAAGAATCAATTTGAATTGATTCCAAGGAAATATTGTAGAATAGATATCAGTATTGGGTTCTAAAAGATGCCCTATAGAAATAATTCAACACCCATTAAGCCTTCAGAAGGCGCTACTATGATTCATGAAGATGAAGAATTGCAACATGATCTATCAAAATTACAAGAGCAAGTGCACCAAATTTCACTCTCGCAAAGAGCAACAAAAAATGAAATGGAAGTTTTGAAGAAAGGCGTGGAAGCTAAGATGGATGATATGAAAGACAACATGGAAAACATGAAGAAGGATCTAAAAACAGACATGGAAGGTTTGACAAAGTTGTTACAAGAAATGTTTCATAATGGTGAAAAGATAGTAGAAGAAACTCATGATGAGAACAAAATAAATGTTAATCGTGATTTCATAAAATCTAATGTTGGCGGGAAGAACCACCGTATTCCAAAAATGGAGATGATGAAGTTTGATGGAAAGGATCCTGTAACATGGATACTATAGATGGAGCAATATTTTGATCTCCATAACATGCAAAACACACAAAAGGTACGCATTGCAACTTTACATTTAAAAAAAATACATTTGTATGGTATCGATGGCTTTGCTCCCGGAAAAAAATTGTCACTTGGTTAATTTTTACGAAGGAAATAATAGAACGTTATGAGGATACAAAGAGAAACACCTTCTTTAGCCAATTGATAAATCTCAAACAAAAGGGCTTAGTGGGGGAGCACATTGAGGACTTCCAAAAATTGAATATAAGGGTAACTGATATTCCAGAGGAACACATGATTGATCTCTTCATAGGCACTTTAAAGGATAACATCCAACATGAAGTTCGCATTTTGGAACTTGATTCATTGGAGAAGGCATTCAGGTTGGCAAGAAAAATTGAATGTAAAATTATGGCGACAAGGAAGCCTACTACTCACTTCTATAAAGAAGGAAGTGTTGCTACACCTAGATTTCCACAACCTACAAGGTTGACACCACAACAATTAGAAGAAAAAAGAGCAAAAGGGCTTTGCTACAGTTGTGATAGCAAATACACTAAAGGTCATAACTGTGCTGAGAAGAAATTATTTTACATAGATTGTGAAGAGGAAGAAGAAAATGAACAAGAAGAGGATATACACCAGGAACCAACCATAGAAGGGGAAGAAATGAATCTGACCATATCATGTAATGCACTGGCAAGAATTACCCCTCCTCAAGCTCTCAAGATAGAAGGACATATCAAGAAGAAAAAGGTGATTGTGTTGATTGATTCAGGTAGCACCCATAATTTTATTCATTGTAAGGTAGCCAAGGAATTAAATTGTTTCCTATACCCAGCACCAGAATGTCAAGTGATGGTTGCAAATGGAGGAACTATAGATTGCTCTGGAAAATGTCATAATATCAAGCTAACCATGGGGGAATATGTATTAACTAGTCCAATGCTTTCCATTCCTATGGGAGGTGCTGATGTTGTACTAGGAGTACAATGGTTACAATCTTTGGGGATGGTAGCCTTTAATTTTCAATAAATTTTCTTGAAATTTTTTTCAGAAGGAAAGGAAGTTGAATTATGGGGTATTTCGGGGAAGCCAGGAAAGATAATAAGCTCTAATGTCATGAAAAAACTTCTAAAGAAAGAACAACGAGGCGTAATTGCACAATTATGCTCACTAGAAGTTCCAACATCAAAATCATCTATTTCTGCAAATCTCCAACAAGTCTTGGACAATCATTCCAAGGTGTTTGAAACTCCTGAAGGACTCCCACCTATTTGTGATCATGATCATGCTATTCATTTGATTCCAGGAAGTGTTCCTCCAAACATCAGGCCTTATAGATATCCTTACTTCCAAAAGGGCGAAATTGAACGTATGATTGCAGAAATGTTAGAGGCGGGTATAATTCAACCTAGTCAAAGTTCTTTCTCTGCTCCTGTAGTATTGGTACACAAGAAGGATGGATCATGGTGCATGTGTTAGGATTATAGGGAGCTCAATAAGCTCACCATTAAAGATAAATTTCCCATTCCTGTGATTGATGAATTATTGGATGAATTACATGGAGCAATTTATTTTACCAAGTTGGATCTTTGTTCGGGATATCATCAAATTAGAATGAAGACTGAAGATATTCCAAAAACAGCATTTCGAACTCATGAGGGTCATTATGAATTTTTGGTCATGCCTTTTCGCCTTACCAATGCACCTTCTACATTTCAAGGGTTGATGAATTCCATTTTCAAACCCTTCCTTAGAAAATTTGTGCTAGTATTTTTTGATGATATACTAATCTACAGCAGGTCTTGGAAGGATCATGTTGAACATGTTGACAGGGTGCTCAAACTATTGCAGGAGAAACAATTATATGCAAAAACATCCAAATGTTTCTTTGGAGTACAAGAGGTGGAATATCTGGGTCATATTGTATCTCACGAGGGTGTTAAAGTAGACCCTAACAAAATTAAAGCCATTAAGGAATGGAAAGTCCCCAAAACCATAAAGCAGTTGCGAGGATTTCTCAGGTTAACAGGGTATTATCGCAAGTTTTTTAAGAATTATGGGAGAATAGCAGCACCTATAACAACATTATTGAAGAAAGATGTCGTTTCATGGACTCCTGAAGCAACTAAGGCCTTTGAACATCTTAAAGAGGAAATGTGTGGAGCACCAGTCTTAGCTACACCAGACTTCACAAAAACCTTTATTGTGGAATGTGATGCCTCAGGAAATGGAATTAGTGTTGTTTTAATGTAGGAAGGAAGACCCATTGCTTTTGAAAGTCGTCCAATCAAAGGAAAGTATTTACAGAAACCTATTTATGAGAAGGAAATATTAGCAATACTGCATGCACTAAAGAAATGGAGAACTTACCTAATGAGAAGACACTTCAAGGTAAAAACTGATCATGATAGTCTTAAACACTTTTTGGAACAAAGACTATCTTCAGAAGAGCAGCAAAAATGGGTCACAAAGATGTTGGGTTATGACTTTGAAATAATCTACAAGAAAGGAAAGCTTAATGTTGTTGCAGATGCACTCTCAAGAAAGAATGAAGAGGTGGAAGCATTGCTTTGTGCCATTTCTATTATCCAACTAGATTGGATAACAGAAGCAAGAGATGAATGGAAGAAGGACAAAGATGTATGGACACTCATTCAAAAGTTGCAGCAAGATCCTAGTACATCTGATACATTTAGTTGGAAAAATGATTCCTTATGGTACAAAGATTGCTTATATCTTTGCAAGAATTCCCAACTAAAACAAAGATTCTTCTGGAATTGCACACTTCTCCTTTAGGAGGACACTCAGGATTTTTAAAAACTTACCACAGGGTGAAGAAAGAATTTTTTTGGGATGGCCTTAAATCTGATATTCAAAAGTTTGTGGCAGAATGTTTGGTTTGCCAGCAGAATAAAGTTGAGACAATTAAGACCCCGGGACTTCTACAACCTTTATCCATTCCAAGTCAACGTTGGGAGGAGATTTCAATGGATGTTATCACAGGTTTACCTAAGTCCGAAGGAAAGAGTGTCATCATGGTGGTAGTTGATAGACTTACCAAGTATGCACACTTTTGTGCATTATCTCATCCATTTAAAGCAAGTACGATTGCTACTACATTTATGGACAGAATTCAAAAGCTACATGGAAGCCCAAGGGTTATTGTGAGCGACAGAGATCCCATTTTTACTGGAAATTTTTGGACCGAGTTATTTTCTTGTTTGGGTACTCAATTAGCTCATAGCTCATCTTATCATCCTCAATCTGATGGTCAAACTGAGATAGTAAATAAATGTTTGGAAGGATATATTTGTTGTTTTGCATCTGATAAACAAACACAATGGGTCAAGTGATTACATCTTGTTGAATGGTGGTATAACACTTCCTTCCATACTGCAGCAAAAATGACCCCATTTATGGCACTTTATGGATATCATCCACCATCCATCACATCATATTTAAGGGAAAATTCGAAGGTTAAAGTAGTGGAAGATCACATCTAGCATCAACAAGAAGTTCTCCAAATCTTAAAGAATAACCTGAATTTGGCACAAAACCGAATGAAACAACAGGCAGATCAACATCGCAGCGAGAGAAGTTTTGATGTAGGAGATTGGGTATTTTTACGGCTACAACCATACAAACAAATGTCCCTCAAGCAAGCTAAGAAGGACAATAAATTATCGCCAAAGTACTATGGTCCTTACAAGGTGTTGCAAAAGATTGGTACTATGGCATACAAATTGGAGCTTCCTGCTTCTTCGCGAGTGCATCCAGCTTTCCATGTTTCATGCTTAAAGAAGGTTATAGGTGAAAATCTTCCAATTCAAACAATATTGCCATAACTTGATGAGGAAGGAAAAATCATATTGGAACCTGAAGCAGTCACGGAAACAAGAACTCGACAGCTACAGAATCGATCAATTTCAGAGTATCTCATTAAGTGGAGGAACTTACCCGCTGAAGATTCTACATGGGAGGATGAAAATTTTATATAGAAGCACCCAAAGCTACTCAAGCGTTGAGGACAACACTTGTTTGAAGGAGAGGGGCATGTTAGGTCCCTATATTACTAGTATAGTCCCTTATTGTTGTTAGTGTAACCCCCTTATTGTTATTATTGTACCCTTGTAACCCCCATATTGTTATTATTATGCCCTTAAATTATTATTGTTGGGTCGGTTAGGATTACATTGTGTCCCCACTAGGATTACATTATGGCCCCATGGACTCCTATATATAGAAAGGAGGTTTTGTAAATTGTATCATCCAAGAATTGTTCATTTATGTAATGTATTGGAGGTTGCCCCCTCGAAGTGGCTTATTTCTAAGGCGTTGATATCTCTTTTCTTCCATTTTTGGAGCTGATAACACAACAATTATCTATAGCCCTTTCAAGTTCATTCATTTCTGTCCAGTTCACCTCACCTTTTTCCCCTTTTATCTATAATTTCTAAAATACTTCTCTTCATGCTTGGTTTCTTGGTGTACCTACTCCATGGTTATTTACAGGGAAAATTTTAAGAATGGAAATCTATTTTAAAGTTTATAAACCTTGGCGAATCTCACTAGTACAGAATATGCAATTTGTAAAATGTTTGCCAATGTTTTTGTAAAAATATTCAAATTTATAATAATTTTATATAGTCTCTATATAATTTTTTGGCAATTTTTAAGGTAAAACAATTTTATAATATAAAATTTGGGTGAATAATTTTTAGAAAAAATGGAAATTAACGAATCGTTTTTTGGAAAAAGCATGGAAAATTAGCCCACTTGCGAATATTAGCCCTTAAAATTTTCCCTGGTTTTTTGCTGCATTTGATTCACTGCTTGGCACACTACTGGCCCAATCATGCTTAGAAACCCTGATTCTTCTTGAACACAAACTTCTTCCTCTCTCTTTGCTATGAATTTCTTCATTGAGGACCAGGCCTCTTACCTTACCAAATTTCTGCTAATAGTCATTTTAACACTCCCGCAGAAGTGTCAAATTTCACCTTTACCTCTTGCAGAACTTGAACTTGATAAAGTAGTCCTCCTTGGAGATTTTCTGATCTTTCTTTGATAACCATGTGTTTATATTATTTTATATTTGAGAAAACTTCAAGCACGGGAAAATCAATGCTTAAAACACCAACGATGATCCTACAACATATGAAACCCTAATGACCTAGTGGGAGGATCCTTTGACCTGGTCTTTGACTGAAGCATGGTTTGGGGTGTTTAATTGTAAAAATAGAGCATTTGACAAATTGATGTATTAAGGACCCAAAATCTAATGTACTTGATTTATCTAAAGAGCCTACAGAGATATTTTTGAGACCATCAATGCTTGAGGAACCTGGTGAACATGGGAAGGAAAGGTTGTTTTGTAACCCTAGATGGGAAGTGGAGTGACGGGAAAAGGAAAAACAGAGTGATGAGGTTATATGTAGGAAAAAGGATGGAGATGGGTAACACAAGCCCATAAGGAGTTTTTCAGGAGTGGCAGAGTGACCATGGAATGGAAAAATGGTAGAATAGTGAAAATTTTTCCATAAGGATAATGAAGGCAGTGAGATTTCTAAAACTCACAATATTCAGGAATCTTGTTCTTAGAAATCTAGAACCAATATTTAGTCATCTACAGATAATAAAAATTATTGATGACTAACAGTGGCTCCACTTGGGGAGGGAAACTCCCTTTCAAGAGGTGTCCAGGACCTCGGAGCTCAAATCTCTGAGTTTTGAAGACCAGTGCCTTAATTGCACTTTGCAGATCCTTTCTTCCTTCATTTGCTGATGTTCTCTTGAAGCTATGATCTCAAAATCTGAAAGACCTGATTGCTTCAATCTCAGTTCTACCTACCCATCATACTTTTCCTAACATTTTTTCTTCTTTTTGGTGCACTTGGACTGGAAAACCTTTGACATTCTTTTCTTTTGAAAGCATACAACTATCTAGTTGTACCCTTATCACTCCCAAGAGTTCATATTAGGCTAATGAACTCTCTTGTTCTATACCTAGTCTAATCATCTGTCAAGATTAAGTTGTTTGACAGATTTTTCTTTCTCTATCCTACTAACATGAAATTTAAAAAATGATCAAAACAAGATTGAGCCATCTGATTTTCCATGGGCTGTGGCATTTGGACAAGCTACACACAGACATTATTTTTGTACAATAAAAACTAGAAAACATGAGGGTTGTGATCTATCATTTGTTATGTATCCCTCTCTTCTCTTTGGTTCAGATTTATGCTTTGGGAACCATCAATCATTTCCTAATCTAATCTACTGACAACTCAAGCTTAAATGGTTTGACGATTCCTCTTTCACTAACCTATCAACAAAAATTTAAAACATGTTCAACCATGATTAAGCTAAATGACCGAACAAGGATTTATTTTCTTCAACATTAATGGCAACTAGTCTTGCACACTTTCAGTAGTACTCTTTTTTGGGTATGGGGTTGTGCCTATTCTTTTTCTTGCCCTCTTTTTATTCGTTTCTTTGTTTTTGTGTTTTTTTTTAATGATCTTTCATCAACCAATGTTATGTATAATGAATGAAAGCTTCAAACTGGGAATTTTGACAAAAATAGTGCTTGAGCATCCTTCCAATGATAGGACCTCCAAATAACTCTACTCCATCCAACTCTTGTAAAAATAAAGCATTGTTACCTCTAACTGAATGAATGATGTAAGGACCCTTCCACAAATTTTCAAAATTGCCATGTTTTCCTTTGTCCTTTCTCCTTGAATCCCACTTCAGAACTGTGTCTCCAATGTGCAAATTATTGGCTTTGGTCCTTCTGTCATAGATATTTTTTATGTTCTCTTGCACTGCTTGTGTTCTTTTGTAAACTTCTTCCCTTGACTGTTGTAAATGAATGGTTTGGTTTAGCCTCCCTTGCATATCATTCTCTTCTGATTGCACCTCTTGAAGAAGCTTCATAACTGGAACTCCCAATGATGTTGGGAAAACAACATCCATGCCATACACTATCTAATAGGGAGACCTATTGATAGATTTCTTAGTTGTTAGTCTATTAGCCCATAGTGCATGCATTAGTTTGCTATGCCATTCCTTTTGATTTTATTCCAACAGCTTCTTGATGATGTTCATAAAACTCTTGTTAGAGAACTCAGCTAGCACATTACCTTGAGGGTAATAAGTTGTAGAGTGCCCTAGTGTGATGTGGTACTTGTAGAAAAATTCCACCATTATTTTTGACTTAAATGCAACAACATTATCGGTGATGATTTTTCTTGGGCAGCCAAACCGGGAAAAGATGTTGGCTTCAAGGAATTTGATGATGACTAAGTCAATGGCATTCCTAGAAGGGATGAATTCTATCCACTTGGTGAAATAGTCCGCAGTAGTGATGATCCACTTGTGTTGGCTAGATGAGGTAGGGTGAATTTCTCCAATGAAGTCCAAACCCCATTGTTGAAAAGGAGCTTGAACACTGATAGGATGTAAAGGCAAAGGTAGAATTTTTCTCTTGCCATCAAAGATTTGGCATTTATGACAAGTCATCACTAGCTTGTGGGTATTAGGGAAAAGGGTGGGCCAATAGTAACCAGCTCTAAGGATTTTGTTGGAAATGGTTTTCCAGTAGAGATGGCCTCCACACTCTCCCTCATGCAACTCATGCATGATTCTATCTACATCATCTTCAAGTAAACATTTAAGCAAGATGCCAACATAATTTTTCCAATACATAGCTCTATCTAAAATGCAAAAAATTAAAGCCTTTTGTTTCAAGAATCTAGCTTTTGTTTTGGACAAAGTAGGAGGAGCATTCGGATTGAAAAATAAATACAATATGTCAGCATACCATATTGAGTGTAGGAATACTTCTTCAATGGGTGGAGTTGTCTATTCTTCTTGTTCATCCAAAGAATGTAACATGTTTATGTCTAATTCTTGAAGATTTGATTCAGCCATGTTTATGTCTAATCATTTTAGTGGTTCTGATTTCTAAATCCTATTATAAGATAATAGCAATCCACTTCCCCTCTTACCATCAGGGTCCTGATTTAAGATGTCTTTAACAATTGTATGTGGAACAAAAGCAAAGATATGGGAGTGAAAAATGTTAACTCTAAATTCTTTCAACGCTTTGATCAAGGCGAAGGCTTGTTTCTCCATGATGTTATATTTTAGAGGTGCATCCCTCAATGCTTTGCTAAAGAAGGCTATGGGTTGTTCTTATCCCATCATGCTCTTTTGAAGAAATACAATAGCAATAGTGTGTTTTGATGCAAAGGAAAAAATGAAGAAATCCTTGGCAAATTTGGGGTTGATTAGAACTGGTGTTTGGGTGAGGGCATATTTTACCAGTTCAAAGGATTGTTTAGCTTCTGTGGTCCATTTGAATCCTACTTCTCTTTTCAGCATGTTTGTGATATTCCTTAGGATTTCAGCAAGGTTAGGTATGAACCTTCTTAGGAAGTTGATCTTTCCAATGAAAGATTGCGACTCTTTAATATTTCTAGGGTGGTTGATCTGTAATATAACTTCAATCCTTTTGGGGTCTATCTTTATCCCTTCTTCGGAAATGATGTGGCCTAAAATTTTTCCTTCTTGAAGACAAAATTTTTTTTTCTTAGGATTCAGAGATAGGCCATACTTCCTACACTTCTCAAAGACCTTTCTCAAATGAACTCGGTGTTCTTCATCAATTTTAGAATAGACAGTGATGGCATTTTTACATACATGAATGTGCCCCAAGGTGTTGTGAAAGTAGTTTTGTGTTGATCACTTGGCAGTACTAGTACATGATTGTAGCCTAAGAAACCATCAAGCAATGATATTATCTTAGAACCTACCAACCTTTGCAGTATATGATCCATTTTGGGTAAAGGGTAGTTATCCTTCATGGAGGCTTTGTTTAGGTTTCTAAATTCTATGCACAACCTAATCTCCCATGTTTTCTTCCTAACTGAAAAGGTTTGAAACCCATTCTGAGTATCTAAGTGGGACTATGATTCCATCATCATACATCTTTCTAATCTCTTTCTCAACTAGAGGCACTAGGACGGGGTTTATTCTTCTCAATTTTTGTTTAAATGGTTTCTGATTTTCCTTGAGAGGAATTTTATGTTGAATAATGCTTGTGTCATAGGACTTCAAGTCCTCATAACCCCATGCAAAAACATCTTTAAACTCTTTGAACAACTCTATGTATTTATGTTTTATGTGAGGTGGCAGAGTTTTGGATAGCTTGATCATTTTGGGTTCTTCTAGGTTGCCTATGTTGCATTCTTCTACATCAGTCTCGGTGGATTCCATTTTTGGCTTCCTAGCCACGTCGTTGAAATCAAATAGCTCTTCTAAGGGGGCAAGACCTCTTGGTAATGAGTTATCTTTTCAATGAAATTCCTCAAGGTCTTTTTGATCTAAATCTTCAAATAATTCTACCTCAAAAGGATGTTCTAGTAGATTTATGTCAGTATTACAAGGCAACTCTGTTTTGAGGGTTTGTTCTTCATCAAAACAAACTTCTTGATGGATTAAGTCTGATTTTAACATTTGACACTTAGTTTTGGGTTGCAAGAAGTTTTCAATCTGTTTTTCATTCTCAAATACTTGCCAATAATCTATATTATCTAGGACTGTAGGCTGATTCTTGACTTTTACAGTGTATTTTTCATTGGTATGGGGTATTTGGCAAATGTTGGCAGCAAAGGCAAGTTCATTGGCAAGGCTGTTTTGAGCTCTAGGGATGGAGATAAGTTCATACTTCTCAAAATTTTTCAGGAGGTCTAAGGCAGCATTCCTGTACTCTCTTAGCCTATGATCCTTGGTAGAATATTCTCCCTTGAGCTGTCTAATGATTAGTTCAAAATCTCCTTGAACAGAAAATTTCTTGGCTTTATATATTTTAGTAACTATAGACCAAGGAGGGGAGCCTCATACTCTGAAATGTTGTTAGTGCATTGAAAATCTAGTTTGTAGGAGTGGCCTTCATTTGTGTTATGTATCCAAACACCTACTCCTGAACTAGATTTGCCACAAGAGCCATCAAAGATCATGTTCCAAAGTGTTTCAAGTTTTGTTTCGCCATTATGTTGTTGTTCAGGGCTGCTAGAGTTTTGCCTATCAAGTTCTTCATTCAGTGTTTGGTTTGACTGTTGTGGTAGGCCTAGATCTTTCTCAATTTCATTTACTTGTTCATCAATTTCATCTTAATTATACAAGATAAATGAGTCAAGGTCTGAACAGATGGAATAAAGAGGTGTGTTGTTTGGTTTGTCTTGGCTACTTACCATGTATTTCATGTGTGATTCCCGGTACAATCTCCTTGTTTGGTTAAAGACTGGGATGGTAGCATAGGACATGTCCATTTGGAGTTTCCCCTGAAGTTTGGCTCCCCATGATCTGGATAAAAGCATGCCATACTTTGGGGGAATTTCAGCCACTACAATGTCCATGACTAGACTCTTAGCAGGTATTTGTGCCAGATTAACACATAGATCCTTGATTAGACTCAAACATTTCACTCTTCTTGAATCAAAAGAATACAAGTCCTTGTAAGGTTTGGTTATTTCGAGGCCTAATATCTCCATTACCACCTTGGGCATGAGATTGTGTGAGGCACTAGAGTCTAGCATAGCATTGTGCAAGTTTTTTTCATGAATGTTTAATCTAACATAGAAAGGAGGGACAACTCCTTCTTGATATATTCCCTCTACCTCAGATCCAAACAACAGTTCTGGTTTGTCATCAGTTAGGTTCAGATTGTTAATGTCATTCCCTATGTTCAGAACTCTCAAAACTTGGGACCTATACACATCTTGAGTTACTAGTTCAGTAAAAGGTATAGTTATTTTGATCTTGGCAATCTCCCCCTCAAAACTGAATGGTGCTAGTGTTCTTGGTATATTTACATCATTATTATCACACATAGTCTTTTCAGCAACCTTGGTTCGCTAAATTTTATTAGGACTGTCATTTAGAGCATTTTTTCTAGGACCACTAGCTGATGTACTAGGGTAGCTTGGGTCACCATTTGATTGGCTGGTTTTGTCTTTGTTTTGATCAGATTTCTTAGCCATGGTGTTGGAGTTTTCTGTTGTCCTTTTAAGGATGTTTTCAGGGTTCTTTCTAACAGTAGTTTGCAATTTGTTCTTTTTGGAGGCATATTGGTTTTTATTACTTCTAAGGTCACATTTCCTATGAACCTCCAATATGGAATTTTCAAATCCTAATTTGTACTCTTTAGAATCCTCATAGTTTGTTTTAGTTTGATTTGGGGAAAATAAACCTTATTCTTCTTTAGTGAGAAAAACATCACCCTCATTACCAAATCCTATCAAGTTTACATGGTTTTCTTCCTGTTGTTCAGTCACTCTTTCCTCTTCATCTACATAGTTGTCATGGAAAGGAGGCCTGATTTGTTGGTCATTGTCTCTTTGTCTATTTGAGGAGGGTCTCTTCTGAAATTTTGATTTCTATTTCTGTTTTGGGGATTTGGTTGGTTTTCCCTAGGAGGTGCTCTTTCATTCAAGTTGATCCTCTCCATCATTCTTTCCATTACCCTCACTAGATTGTAAATCTTGGCATCAGATGTGGAGGCTATGGTTTCATCTTTGTATGTGACTTTATTTTCTGACCTCATCCTAGCCTTCTTTTCAATCAAATTGGCGTCTACACTCACAGCTCCCCTTTGCATGTCTTCTAAGGTTAGGGGATCTCTCTCTCTCAATTGGTAGGCCATGTCCAAATCAAAACACTCGAGAAATTTTACTAAGGCTAGGCCTTATGGAGTTTTGATGTGAAGTGGGAGGGCATTATACACACTATTGAACCTAGTGCAGTAGTCTTGGACACTTTCCCTGACATTTCTATTAAGGTTTTTATATTCTGAGAGGATTTGAAGAGGGTTTTTCTTAATCTCCCACTTGTTTATGAATGTTTGATAGAGGGAAGGGAGGTCATGTATGCTGTTAGGAGTTAAGTTTTTGAACCATTTTTTAGCTTCTCCTCCTAAGCTTTGGGAAAACATCCTCATTTTTTTGGTCTCCTCTTATATCTCTTGGTAGTCAAAGACATCATTCATCCTATCTAAATGTTGTTGGGCAGTGATAGAGTCAGCTCCAGTAAAGTGAGGGATTTTGGATTGGTGGTCTTGAGGCATGAGTAGTAGAGGTTGGGGTAAAACCAATGGGGAAAACCATGATGCCATGATTGGAGGTAAAGGAACCCAAGGAGGTTTTGTGAGATGAGGTGGAGTATGAAGTGGAGTGGTTTTCACCGTGGATGTATGAGTGGGTGTGGAAAATGTACTTGGACTAGTAGACTGAAATTGAGGAGATTTGGAATGAAAAGGGCCAAAGTTTTGGAGAAGCTCAAAATTAGGAGGAGTGGAAGGAAAGGCTCTTATTCTAGGACTCTGCTACAAATCTATGGGCTCAAGGTCTACCTAGTCTATCCCACTCCGAGACTTAGTTCTAAAAAGGTTTTTCTATGGTATAAATCAAACTGGGGATCTTGCAAGGCTGTGAGGTTTTCAGGGACAAAAATTGCTTTGTGAATGGTCCTAACAGTAGTTGAATCTTTAGTCATAGAAGTTTGCCACAAAATATTTTTTGGGTCATTAACTACGGTCAGAGGGTTTGGGTCAGGGTGAGATCTGGTGTTAATCCTTTGTGAAGCCAGATTTCAAACCCAAAGTACATAGAGGCTGGAAGTTTATGACTGTTTTCGAAAGGTAGACCTCTCTTAATGTTTACTGAACTCACATAGTGTATGACTAGGCCTTTAAACTACTTAGGACTGACTTGACACAATCCCAGAGGAGTCTAGGAGAACTAGTAGAGTTATTAGGTCTATTGGAGGTCAGTGGAGTCACCAGGTGGATGTTTTTTTACTGTCTTCAGGATATGTACTCATGGTCCACCACCAACAATTGACAAAAACCAATCTAGAGATGTTTTTTTGGGTTTTATGAGTTTATTTATAAAACAATAAGGTTTTAATGAGTTTCCTCCAGTTGAGTCATCATTTTGCTAGTATGGTGAATCAATTAGATACTACTCTTAGCTGACACTTGAGTTTTAAAGTTTGATAGAGGTTTTTTGAGTTCTTAAGAGATACTTAGGATGTTATTGACTCAGAGGTCCCACCGTGATCCTCATTATGTTAGGTCCCCATAAATTGTTAGATTAGCAGAACGAATGAACATGGGTAACATCAAACTTGTATTTGGAGTCCTAGGACCTAGTCTTCCTGGATTCAGAGAGGGCTCTCTCTATGTTTGTGTGAAAGATGTAACTTAATAGATTTTAGGGTTTTCATTTTAGGCTAGTTATTAGGTTTAGAGTTTGCTTGTTTGTTTATTTGGTTGGATAGGTTGTTAAGAAAAATAGGAATAATGAAAGAGAATCAATCCATTGGGCTATGGAGTCTGCAAAGGTCTGAAGAGTGCAAAAATAAGTCGAGGGTGTTTCCTAGGGAAATTTAACAAGGTCAAATGGATCTAAGTAGGTTTTGTGAGGGTGAAATGAACATAGAGTTGTGAATATTGTAAGTTAAGGGGAAATCAAGGATACTTTAAAATACTATGAACAAGGAAAAATCCTTTAGTATGATAGTATAGCAAAACTTGAAGAGCAATAAAGGATTCTTCAATCAAACAGTACTAGGCAGACCTCAAACAACAAGTAAGTTAACTTAGAGAGCAGTTAAGGGTTCTCTAAACATTACTTGTAAATAGATAGACCTTCAACATAAAATTTTATTAAAAACCAAAGAGCATTCAAGAATTCTTTAGCTAAAATTCAAGGAGGAAAGCATAGAAATCAAAAGAGGCAGGCAGAAGTAGGGTGCCAAGAAGCAAGTCCTATTCTCTATTTCTGTCTTTAGATCAAGGAAAACATGAACATAATGAAACTGAAGAGAAAAAATAAAAAGGTGGAATACATCACCATCTAACCAAGCTTTATGAATCCTAAGAGTGTGCTCAATCCATGTATGCTCAGTCCAAAGCCATCACAAGTCACCAAAAAACCAATTTCACCAATAAACTCCAAGTCTATCTCATATTATGCTCAAAAAATATCCAACATGTATAATGAGGCCTCAAAGTTGTATTTAACAAGCAAAGAGGACCAAAACCCTAACTAGGGTTTTAAAATTTCATAAATACCCATAAATACCATTTATTTCCAAATATACCATGCAAGGCCCAAGGCATAAATATCTAATGAAATAAATGAAAAATAACTTATAACACCTAAATTTGGAGTGATTTGCCCAAAAAAACCATAAAATATCTATTTGCCATAAATTAGTGTCTTTTGTTGAATTTTGCAGATAAGGGCGAAGTAGTGAGGTCCAAGGGCGTAACGCCTGCACGGGAAAAATGAGTCATCTTGCAGCTGAATTTTGAAGTCCTTCCTGATGTCAGAATGAGCTCCATGATGGCTCGTTGGAAATTCTATCAAGTCTAATTTCCAAAAATAACATTTGTTTTCTTATTGGACTTTATTCACCTGTTCAAAAACAAAAACTCCCAAGGTTTCTAAGGGTGCAGCGCCAGCCCTGAAAACAAGGCAGAAAGGTGAAAATTTGCATGTTTTTGGGACTTTTGGAGGACCAAAACTACTTCAAATGATCTGAAATTTGGTGTGCATGATGCCCTTGGCCTAGAGATTCCAAAAATTTAGATTTTACCTCCAATGTATGCTTTGAGAAAAAGCACAGTGCCAAGGGCGTTGCGCCCTTGGCCCTTAAAAAACAATGAAAAACCAAAATTTCCAAAAACTTGCCAAAATTTGTAAATATCTCCCTCATGGTGTTTGGGATGCCTCTAGAGAAGCGTCAAATAGAATTTCAAGGTTTTCTTGGTATTTTGCCTCCTTGTATGCTTGAATTTTTGCAAGGGCTCTTTTGAGCTTGGCCCTTGCAATTTGATTTCTCAAGGCATAGTGCTTGGCCATCTTCTTCTGAAGGCCAAGATCCCTTTGTGTCTTCTCTTGTTGATCCTCCAAGTGTATGTTGGCTTGTTCTAACCAAGGCTCCCGATCATACTCTATCTCTTTGGCAAGCAGCTCACTCCTTCAAAGTCCCTTTGTGTCTTCTCTAGCTGATCCTCCAAGTGTATGTTGGCCCTTTCTGACCAAGGCTCCCGATCATACTCTATCTCGTTGGCAAGCAGCTCACTTGGAGTGAGCTGCTCTACCAAGGCCTCTCTCTTCATGGCCAAGGCCTTCCTCAACCCAATTTTTCTTCGTCTCTTCTTAGGAAGTTTCTCTTCCTCTTCTTCAATGTCATTAGGAGTTCGCGAGACCTCTTCTAGCCTTGCCTTTGCCTTGGCAGCCTCTTTCTGGGCTCTGATTGGCCTGACCTCATAAATGGCCTTTCGTGCCTCTAGTTTCTTGTTCTCAATTTCATAATAATGAATGACATTCCTAGCCCTAGCTAGATTGTCTTGTAAATATTTAATTTGGGCCTCCTTACCTTTGAGAAGCATGCTTGATACCCTTGCCTCATTTTCATCATCACTTTCAACATGAATGAGTTCAAATTCCCGCTCAGTCTCATTCTGGTATTCTTCTTCTTCCTTTATTACCTTCTCTTTTCCTTTTTCCAGCTGCTTGGTTGAAGTGGAAGGCATGACCCCTTGCCTATTAGAGGCAACAAACACATGCCTACTTCCTCTTTGATAAGTTAAAGAAAAAGGGTCAATTGTGCTCATTTTGGTGCTTTCACCATTGCTGCCATCATGATTGTCCTTATCATTGATATCCTCACTGTGCTCATGGCTTTTATGGCTGCTCTCATGGTTGCTGTCATTTGTCTCCATGTTCTTTGCTTCATCACTGATATGTTTGCTGTTGTTTTCTTCATTGTTTTCCTCTGCCTCACTGACATTTGTTTCATTGATATCAACCTCAATTTCTTCTTCTTCACTAATATCTGCCTCCTATGACCTATTTCCATTATGGCTCGTTTCCTCACTGTCTTCTTCTACCTCTTCATTGTTTTCTGCACCTTCATTTTGCTCACTAACTTGTGGGCTATCCTTATCACGGATATTGGCATCATTTATATCAACCTCATCTTCATTTTTTTGACTGCTAGGTGCTTCATCACTATTTTCTGCACTTCCTTCACCACCACTGATATATGTCACCTTCCCTTGAAATTTTGACAATTTTTCCCTTGAAAACCCTAGCTCTACTTGTGAAAATGATATGAAAGAGAAAATGGAAATGTGGTAAAAGTGCGGCCTTTTACAAGTGCTGAAAATTGAATTTATCTAACTAAACTTTATTTAATAACATTCTAGCATATGTTTTCTGAATTATTGTAACTCTATGCTGGTATATTAATTTGTTAAAGTTTATTTAATATTAACGTTCTAGCATTTGTTTTCTGAATTATAGTAACTCTATGTTGGTACATTAATTTGTTAGAGTATGAAAAAAAATTGATTAAAGGAGAATGTGAGAACCGAATTTATCTAAGTAAAATTTATTTAATATCAACATTATAGCATCTATTTTCTAAATTATAGTAAATTTCTATGCTGGTATATTAATTTGTTAGAGTATGAAAAAATTTGATTAAAGGAGAATGTGAAAACTGAATTTATCTAAGTAAACTTTATTTAATATCAGCATTCTAGCATTTGTTTTCTAAATTATAGTTACTCTATGTTAGGATGTGTTGTTACTATCACCTATCACCTATGTGTTGTCCACTATCACCTAACCAACCATAATGGCTAGGATGTGTTGTTACTCATTTAGCCCGGTCCTTTTTAACAACATCACCTATGTTTTTTCCATTATCACCTAACCAAAAATAATGGCTATGATGTGCTGTTTTTTTTTTTTGTAGTTTATACTAATCCTAATCTTTCCATTTTTTTTCTCCATCCATCCCACCCACGGGTTTCAAACTGGTGACCTTGCATACTAAGTCCCTTAACAACGCACCCCGTCACCAACTGCTTTACACCACATGGGCTGGCTAGTATGTGTTGTTACTCATTTAGCCCATGTCCTTTTTAACAATAAAGATGTTTTCAAAATCACATGTCTATCGCCTTTATAAAACTTTTAGCTAAATGTGTCTATCACCTCATAGGGGTCCACTATCACCTAACCAACCATAATGGATAGGATGTGTTGTTAATCATTTTCATTGGAAGTAAATTATAAAACTTTTAGCTAAAAGCAGGGACGGTCCTAGTGTTTTTTGAAACCATACATGTCATTTCTCCCATAAACTTAACCATCTACATGTCCTTTCTCCCATAAATTTTAAGGCATTTTCTAGTGTTTTTGGAAACCATGTACATGTCATTTCTCATAAACCCAACCATTCAATTAGAAAATAGAGCAAGGATTCTTTCAAAATCACATGTCTATCACCTTTACAAAAATTTTAGCTGAATGTGTCTATCACCTCATAAGTGTCCACTATCACCTAACCACCCATAATGGCTAGGATGTGTTGTTACTCATTTATCCCCTATAATTTTTAACAAGCAACCTATTAGGGGAATTTTGAAGTCTAAAATGGGCCTCCTAAGGAAATAATAAAATAATAGCTAAACCAATAAAATAATATTTATGAATTTTCAATTCACTTTTTGCACCACAAACCATGTAACCATAGTTAAATTAAATTCAAAAGTTGTACCAAAATAAAATTAATAAAGAAATTGTATTTATGTGACTATAAATAAGAATGAGCTTTTCAAGAAAAATTCATTATCATTGAACAACTAATGCATTTGTTCTTTGTACTGAAATGATTTAAAATAAAATAAAAATATAAATTTATAAATTCTTAATTATATTATATTAATTGAAATTTATATTATTTAAATTGTATAATAACATGTAATTAATATATTATATAACTATAATATAATATAATAAATGTATAGAGATATGCATTGTTTTTTCAAGAAATATGAAATGACAATAATATTATTTTATTCAAAAGTGTGAAATGACATTTATTATGAGTACTTTACTTTGACTTTAAAAGTACTTAGAGCATTATTATGGTTAACTATGAGTTTTTATCCACCATTGAGAATGTGACAAGTAAGTACCTTTAACTCAAGCAATGTCACCTCAACCATTAGGGATGATATCATCCCCTAAAATGTGATTGGTTCTCATAAAGTGAATTTTGATTGCACATTTTCCTTAGGAGGCCCATTTTAGACCTCAAAATTCCCTTAATGGATGCTTTCAAAATCACATGTCTATCACCTTTATAAAACTTTTAGCTAAATGTGTCTATCACCTCATAAGGGTCCACTATCACCTAACCAACTATAATGGCTAGGATGTGTTGTTACTCATTTAGCCCCTGTCCTTTTTAACAACAAGGATGATTTCAAAATCACATTTCTATCACCTTTATAAAAATTTTATCTAAATATATATATCACCTCATAAGGTTCCACTATCACTTAACCAACCATAATGGCTAGGATGTAGTGTTACCCATTTTCATTGGCAATAAATTATAAAACTTATAGCTAAATGCAGGGACGGTCTAGTGTTTTTGGAAACCATGTACATGTCCTTTCCCCATAATATTAACCATGTACATGTCATTTCTCCCATAAACTTAACCATGTACATGTCATTTCTCCCATAAACTTTAAGGCATTTGCTATTGTTTTTGGAAACCATGTACTTGTCATTTCTCCCATAAAATTTAAGGCATTTGCAATAAATGTTTATTTAATATTTTTTGCGGCCCTAGTGTCTTTGGAAACCATGTACATGTCATTTTTCCCATAAAATTTAAGGCATTTGCAATAAATTTTCATTTAATATTTTATTGGGGTCCTAGCATTTTTGGAACCATGTACATGTCATTTCTCCCATAAACTTTAAGGCATTTGCAATAAATGTTCATTTAATATATTTTATTGAATTTTATTTTTTCAGGGATCAAAAAGCCCACTAAACGTGGTTGAAAAATGGACATTATGCATAGTTGTTTCTTGTTATCCCAACCCATGGAAAGAAATGATTACATATGTGCTATGCAATATTGTGACTAACAAAGTCCTCCAAACGAAAATGAATATACCTGGAAGAACAACAAAAAATGAAGCAAATTATATTGTATTGATAGAAGGTTTGGGAACATCTAGGGAGTATGGATCAAATGGAAATGTATTTTTCACCAATTCTGAACTTGTGTGTAACCAGATGAAATGTGTGTACCAAGTTAAGAAGGAGAGGCTAAAAAACTGCATAGAAAAGCAAACAATATTGTTAGACAATTTCAATCATTTAGTATAAGACATTGTGAAAATGTTAATAAGATGTCTGATGATCTATTGTATGGGGAAATGTCAATTCAAGATTTATCTGTCAAAGATGAATTAGTATTGTATGGGGAAATGTCAATTCAAGATTCATCTATCAAAGATGAATTAGTGTTGAAACCCTCTCCTTCAAAATTTATTGATTGACATTGTAAAATATCTTTAATATGTGTGTTTTTTACTTATAAATGCGTAATTTTTAATGACCGTGTATTTTTTTCAATTATATACCAAGTGCACTCTCACCATGTAAGAGAAACTTGGTGAACTTCATGTTTTAGAAAAAAAAATTATTTAATTTTCAAAATGTGCACCCTTTATGTAAGCACATCACAACTTGGTGAACTTCATGTTTTAGAAAATTTTGAATTTAATTTTCAAAATGTGCAAGACTTCAACAAATTTTTGTTTAAAGTGAGTTTTACACATCAATTTGTGCTTTGAAAGTTTTGTGTTTTACATAATTTGTGCTTGTGCTCCAACATTTGTATAAATTACATCAATTTTTTGAATTCTTTTGAATTTTTTTAAAACAGTAATTTAAAAAATAATTGTAAATGCACAAGGTAACTTTTTAAACATCATGTATCTATGTATTTGTAGATAGAACCATGATATATATTTGTAGATAGAAAGATATATATCATGGATGATCATATTCTACATGATTCTTCGAGGCTTTAAACATTATGTGTATCTATGTAACTATAGATATCCACTGTAGATATATATATATATATATATATATATATATATATATATCATGGAGGATGATCATTTGGCACATGATTCTTCGAGACGAACATAAATAGAGTCCCATGCCTCTACGAGAGAGGGCGATCATAGATCAGGGGATGTTCACGGTATTTATATTAAATATGCATGTTTTTAAGTGACATTTGAATATATAACATTATCCCTATATATATGTGTGTGTGTGTGTGGAATTGATTTTTTATTGAATATATAATTTTATCTCCATACATACATGTATACATATGGAATTTATTTTTTATCAATTTTGTGAGATAAATTAATTTTTAATAAATTTCATTTTTTAGAAGTTCGGAAGAAAAAATTATCTACTCAATCAATGGAGCCTGACCATGGTTCACGCAATCGTGGTATGGTTCATGCAATATACTCAATCATATGTATGTATTTATATGCATGTACGTATATTTGAATTGATTATAAATTCATATTTTTTTATGAAGTTTCCCTCTCGTCATGTGAGGTTGGTGGTGGTACACATTCTCCTGATGGCCAATCAATAGGTGGTGGACAATCGCATGAGGGTGGTGGTACACAGTCCCCTGGTGGCTAATAAATGGGTGGTTATGTTGGTTCTCAACCATCTTAGGGTGGGCATGATGTTGCTCATCCATCTCAAGGTGGCCATCAATCTGAATATTATTGTCATTCAATTATTAATTTTTTAAATTTTTTATATAATTTTTTATGGTTAAGAATAAAATTTGTACAAATTTGTTCATATGTTTTTTTATTTATACATAATTTTACATAAGAAGGTTGTACACCAACCATGGCTTATCCTTCTGAAATTCTAGATTATTTACCTTGGGAAACAAACATCCAACAATGGACATTACAAAGGTGCGAACATCTTTATTCAAAATTGAAGAAAGATCTTGTTTCTTTGAAACTCCTTGCTGAGAGTCGAGAAATATTAGAAATATTTTACACACTGTTTAAGCACACTTGTAGATGTTTACAAAAATCTTGGCCTAACCACTGATACTTTTGTAGAAGTGATCAGGAAAATAAAGGAAACAATAATGGTTCTGGATACATGGGACAATGTTAAAAACATAGTTACAAAAGGAATGGAAAATATATGTTTAATTTCAAACAAGGGCCGAAAAGGAAGATGATAAAGGTGCAATATTTCAAGCATCCTAATATAGACTTCCATTTGTATGATAGGAACCTTGCAGCCTATGGAAGACTTCCATGGAATGAGGAGGTTCTTGTTTATTTTGCAAATTTATTTTATGCATAATTATTTTTGGGAATGAAACCCAATTATAATGACCTTCCTTTTGAATTTTTTTGTCTTGGGAAAGGTCGATTATGTAACCATAGTGGCGTTAAGCGTGATGCTAAGTTTCCTCGCCCTGAGCCACCATTGGTTAGCTGACCTCTTCGTGTGGAAAATTTTCAGTCAGAGATGGATGTCACTTTTCAAATTACTCGAGAAGTAAGGGATTCTATCATAGACAATGTTCAGACTAGGCTTTTTGGAATTGATATTGGTTTGAATTGAAAAAGAGAACAAGAGAATGCACGTGCTAATTTTTTTTATAGTACATATGATGAAATAGAAAACATGAGTATTGAAGAGCTTAGCACATATGCAAAGCATTATCGCAATGGTTGGTAGGACTTAATTCTTCATGAGGAAGAGGGCATGGGATTGGTATGTGTTAATGGTTAGGGTGAATATTTCAATGTAATTTGTAATTTAAATATAAATGTTTATTTGTATATGTTAATTTAACAAAAATGTATCATATTTTCACCATTTGCATTTAACACACTTGTTGAAGGAAAATTTTGATAATATCACAGTCCAAGGTTCAAGTTGTGACAATTAAGATGATATTTTGGGAAATGTTAGTGTTTCTTAAGAGTTCATGATGTTGATGTACAATTATTATTATGTTATTATATTGGTACCATGATGACATATTTTAAAAATAAATAATTATGTACACATGTATATAATTAAATGCTAACAGATTCTGATTCTGTCTGATGTTTTTGCAATGGAGTAACCATATTCTTCCATGTTAGGAGATGTGTCAAATCTACCGTCACAAGTATTCAAATTTTCACTTATGTTTCATGTTATAAATTGAAGTGAAATTTTCATTAAAAAAAGAGATCTATATCTTGAGTTATTTTACAGTTTTAAAATTTTTGAATTTTAGGTTTGTGGAGTTGATTTCCATTCTCCAAGGCCTTTAGCGACAGAGTGTATGATGGAGATAGGAACATCCAAACAATTTGAACAAGAATTTGTCTAACATTTTTTTAATATTATTGCATTAGTTTATGCATGTTCATTTGAAATATATATATATATTCACGAGGGGAAAGCTCACAGGAAACCCGGGCGTACTTCCCTAGAATTTCTGGATGGTACGTGCGGTAAACCGTTCGGCGAACTTTCGGCGCCTGACCCCAAAGGACTCAAGGATCGAACCCGTGACCTCCCTCAATGGAGAGGCCCACGTATTGGCTCACTACCACTTGAGCTAACCCTTGGAGCTATATATATATATATATATATATATATATATATATATATATATATATATATATATATATTGTACAATTTATCGTGAAGGATGCATTGATGCAGAGCCAACACGGGACAATGGAGGGGGATCTACATGATGTATTGCATGAAATTTTCATTTTTTTTCATTTAGTTTGTTTTATTGAAGTTATACATTCTCATTCAATTTTAAAACATTAAATTTTAATTTTAATAAATGTAATATAAATTTCTTACACATGTGTACATATATATGTATATGAAATTAGGGCCAACATGAGACAATGGAGTAAGAACTACATGACGTGTTTCAAGAATTTTATTTTTTCATTTTGTTTTTTTGTGAAGTACTACATTCTCTTTAAATTTTAAAACATTAAAATTTAACGTTTACACGTTGTGTAGGTTCCCCATTCTTCAGATGATTGTACAAGGAGGCTACTGGAAAATATATTGTAGCGAAATTCTTTATTTGATTGATGCACATGCAACATTTTATTTAATCTAGTCTTTTTATGACCCAAAGATCTTTTTCTTGAGATGTGTTAAAAAATTACATGTAAAAATTTGAGCTTAAACAAGAAACTTTAAAGGCATAAACATAAGAAGAGAGAATCAATTAACAGCACACAAGAATACACATAATTGATATCGGATTTCATCTAGGAGGGACTACGTCTCCAGGCCCTCCTCAAATAGTGGGGAGGCCCTCTTTCATTAAGTGGAAATAAAAAATGAAAGTATAAGTATTAAATTAAAAGTTACACCCTTATACCTCCATAGTTGAAAGTGCCCGAAAATTGGAGATCTCTGATGAAGAAATGGACAACACCTTTGGAACATCCCAGAGGTGCAGAATCCATATAAAATTTGCCTGAATCTGACAAAGTGAAAATCTAACCCCTTTGGAAATGGCTAGGATCATGGTTCCGCCCCCTCCTGCACAACACTCATGGTTCTGCCTGTCTCGTACTTCGTGGCCGCTCCTGACCTACTTGGGTGCACTTATGAAATGAAAGTTTTTATATTGAAATTCGAGTGGACTTTACCAAGTTCGTCGTTGGAAAATTTGGTTGAAGATCCTCATTGTGAGTGAGGGGGTCGGGTGATCAAACCTTGCCCCCTCCGTATTAAGCCGGAGCTTTGTTATACAAAACCACGCCATGTTATTTGTGTACCAATTTTGGTACATGGGGGGTCGTGCCCTCATTGGGCGGCCCGTCGTATACCTCAGCCGACCTTTGCTATGATACATGGCATGGTTGGTTGGTTGGTGGTGGGGTTCACAACCCGCCACCTATTAATATATGGGCCATCGTATATTGTGGGTCGTGGGATGTGGGGGCGGCAGGGTCATGGCGACTAACCCCATTTGTATATAATTTTTGTTATATCTGTTGGATGCGGAGGGCAGGGGTCATGGCCCGCCCTCCAAAAATATATATTTTTTATTTTTATTTTTATTTTAAAAACAAATCACCCTTTTTTATTTTTCTAGAATTTGACAGAAGGAGTCAAATTAAGGGACCCACAATTTCGCGTAGAATCCGGCCGGAGTTGGATGGAATCCGATGGCTGGGTTTCTGCAATTTTTTTGCCTCCTTAAGCTACCACATCACCAGGTCAACCCTCAAACTTTGAATTCTCCTATCTCCTTCATACGGACTCGGAACTGAGTGCCGTCTCCGCCGTTGGAAGAAAAAACATGAGATACTTAACTTGACACAAAGTTTTCCACATTACTGACACTTTTATTTTTGAGCCTTTGTACTTAAGCCACTTGTACTTGGACTTGTTCGATCCACCTAGATCATTCCTCCCAACATAAGAGCTTTTGGACCCCAAAAGACTTATCAATCAACGAGCAAGTGAGGGAATTGATCCCTCACCTTCTCCTTTTCAAGCCATTTATCTTTACTTGGATGCATCCCTTTGAAACCAACATGGAGTTATTCCACATATCCTCGTCATAAAGTCATGGTTCTTTGATCGAGAATGATGTCTTCTGACAATTCATTGAGATACTCTGGCGCAAAGTCATCCACTGTAGGAACTGATCCCACGTCCTTGGTGTCCATAATCAATGGTGGTTCATAAATCTTTAGATTTTCAACATTCATGACCAATTACTTCTACATGTATATAGGAAAAACGAGTCAAAAATCATTATTCCCAACCTTCTCCAATAGGTTAAATGGACCATATTAGATTGGTCACAATTTCTTACCTCCACCCTTCATTCGATCCTTGTTGATATGGAACCACACCTTGTCACCAACTTGAAATTGATGGTTGAGTGCTTATCATGTCAGGCCTTATATCGAGCCTGACTCTTTTCCAACTTCTTGGCGAATTTTCTGTATCTCCTGGATGAACTGTTGTGCTTTGTCTATGTCTTCACATCCACTGGCATCTTCATCCCTTCCATAGATCATGTCAAAAGGGTCCTTTGGTAAGTAACCAAAATAAGTCTCAAATGGTGAACACTACGCAGAGGAGTGCACTTCTCGGTTGTAGGCGTGTTGTACACATGGAAGATTCCGATCCCACAACTTGGGATGTTTGCTGCAATAGCCCCTCAATAAGTGTACCATGGTATGGTTCAAAACCTCTGTATGTCCATCGATTTGTGAATGGAATGTTGTATGTCTCTTCAACTTAGTATCCATCATTTGCCATAAGCTGGTCCAAAAATCTCCAAGAAAGTGAGAGTCTTTATCTGATACAATCGATTGGGGTAACCCAAAGTGGACCCAAAAAAACTGAAAGAAAAGATAAGCAGTCTACTCAATAGTGACATACTTTTTACAAGGCATTAATATGCAAATTTTACGAAAGTGGTCGACGACAACATACAAATAGTCGTGACCCTTTCTAGACATAGGTAAACCTCCTACAAATTCCATCGACACACTTTCCCATGGACGACCCAGAATAGGGAGTGGTGTGTAGAGCCTGAGTTTTCTATTAGAGGGCTTTGAAGCAGAACACATCACACATCCCTTTTCAAAACGAGTTACAATGTTTTTCATATGGGGCAAAAAGAAAAACCTTTGCAAATGAAATAAGGATTTTTCGACACTAAAGTGACCTGACACAAGAGAGGTATGCACCTGTTGAATTACATGAATCATTTCTGCTGTGGGTATGCACAATTTTCCAAGGTGATACAACAACTTCCCCTACAAATGATAGTTGTCCACTTGTGAACCATGAGTTAGTTATGCATATATTGCTTTAAATACATCATTGTTAGCGTATTATTCAACATAAATTTCAAAAGACAACGAAGCATTCTGAAAAATAATAGAAGCATCAATAGGAGGGCGAGAGAGCATAGCTACTACTTTGTTACTAGTGTCGTTCTTATAATTTATTACCATATGAAACTACTGTAGAAACCCCATCCGCCTAAAATGACGATGTTGTTGTAGCTTGGTCTTTGAATGAAGGTATTGCAAGGGCTGGTGATCTGTATGGATAATGGTTTCCTTACCGATCGGGTAGTGTTTCCACTTTTTCACGCTTTGGACGAAGGCATAAATTTCCTTGTCATAAGTGGGGTAATTGATGACAATCTCGGAGAACTTCTCTGAATGGTAACATATTGGCTTCTTTTGCTGCAACAATACAACTCCCATGGAATACTCACTGGCATCAGTTTCGATCTCAAGAGGCTGTTAGAGATCAGGTAAAGGCATGATTGGTGTGGTGTTGATTTTCTCTTTCAGTGCTTCGAAGGAATTCTGTTTTTTTCCTCCCCACTTAAAGGTTTGTTTTACACTTTTCAGTGTGTGTAAAGGTGATGCAATAACGAAGAAGTTTGCAATGAATCTCCTCCAGTACTGTACTGCACCTAGAAAACTATGGACCTCTGTTACATTAGTAGGCTTAGGCCATTTTACAATCACCTCAACTTTGGAGGGGTCTATTTTTAATTGACCATTACTGACAATATGACCTAGGTAAACCGAAGAGGTTTTCCCGAACTCACACTTTGACAGTTTGACATACAATTCTTCCCTCTTTAATAAATCAAGAACTTTCTTTACATGGCATACATGTTCATCCCAAGTCATACTAAAGAAAAGAATATCATCTAAATACAAAAGGAAAAATTCATTAATGAAAGGCCTAAAAAGATCATTCATGACTCTCATGAATGTGGTTGGCACATTGCACAGTCCAAATGGCATCACCATCCATTCAAACAACCCCTGTTTGGTCTTGAAGGCAATTTTCCACACGTCCTGCTCTGTAATTCTGACCTGGTGATAACCACTATGTAAATCCAATTTTGTGAAATAGATAGCATTCTTTAATTGATCTAACAAATCATCAATGCGAGGGAGAGGGTATCGATTTTTCACCGTGATTTTTTTTAGCACCCAATAATCCACGCACATCCTCCATGTGCTATATTTTTTGGGAAAAAACACGATCAACAAGCTGCAAGGAGAAGTACTTGGCTGGATGACCCCTTGGTTCAACAATTCTTGTACCTGATTTTTGATCTCCTCCATATCGATAGATGACATCCTGTACATACCAATGTTTGGAAATGGAGCATCATGCTGCAAATGGATCTCTCGTTTAGAGGCAATCCTCTGGGTTCCTGAAAAAACTCATCATATTTAGAAATAAATTCACATAATTCCTATTTATGAGTTGGATCACATCCTCATAAAGCGTCATATGTTTCTACATATTTTTCTCTCACAACGATGAGAAAACATCCCTTGCTAGAATTCACCAATCTCTTCATATTTCTTGCACTTAAAAGACTGGCAATGATCTTGGTTTAATGAGCACTTACAATATACTCTACCCCATCTTTTGTGATTTGGTATTTATTTTCACGTCGAAAGAAAACTGCTTTCATGTCGTAAATATAGGGACTCCCCAACACAATACCACATATATCCAATGGTATGACATCCATTTCTACTTCATCCACTAGTTTAGAAGCAATTACAAATTTAATCTTAAATTGCTTGGTTACATTTAATTTTACTTTTTCATATATCCATCCAAGCAGATAAGGTTTCGGATGAGGCTTAACTTCTAAGCCTAAATTTTTAACCAAGGATTCTGAGATTAAAATTTTTTGAGAGCCTGAATCAAATAAAGTTTCTACTTTTGTATGATTTATGACAACTCTAATATGAAACAACTCAATTCTATTTCGTTCATTAGGAAGAGTCTCTTTTGTTGAACTAATGCTTTCACGCGATTCAAAATTAACATGAAGAGAATGATTACCTTTTGTGCCCATTGTTGTGATCAATGCCTCATCGTGAGAGTCAAATCCAAGGTCCTGCTGCACGGTTGCTGCCATATTTTTCTTACCCTTGCCACCATATATCTTTGGATTATTTTCTAGGTACAACTTCCAACAATGATCGTCGTCATGACCTTCCTTTTTGCAGTGACTACAATAAGGTTTTTATCCTTCATCCTTCTTCGTTGATGTCATCTTCATTTCCTTTCCCTTTGAATTTTCCTTTTGAAGGTTTGAAAGGTGGTTTCTTTGAATGATCATCCTGATCATTTATGCCCTTGTTTTCAAGATGAATGGCCTTTACACTAGCTGAGTCAATAGTAGTAGGTTAAAAAATAACAATGAATGTCTAATGTAACTATGTAATGACCCAATGTACTTAGTTATAACTTCAGGTGAATCTAATGAAATTCCCAAACTTAGTGCTTGTTTTCTAAATTCCTCAGTAAAGTTTTGCACGCTTTTTCCTTTACCTTGCCTTAGGTACTAAGGAATTTTTCTTATAACCCAAGGGATATAATTTATCTTTAAGTGCAACAATGAAATTTGACCATGATGAATGAAGGTTACCGAAATTACTGCTGTCTTGAAGTTTTCTCTCCCACCAGATGACAGCGGTAACATTCAATCGAAGAGAAGCCAACTGGATATTTGCTTCATCCTCCACAATCTACTGAATCTTGTAGTAGAGTTCAAGCTGCCTAATCCAGTTGTTAAGTTTCTCTGCATTACTTTCACCATTATACATGGGAAGATCAATTTTGACATCTAACTTAAAGAAAGGTTTATTAGATGCATATCCTAAATTCCTATGATGATGGTGAGAAGAGGAGGAAGAAATTTCACTCGCTAGAGGAGAAGGAGGTGGATCTCCTCCATTATCTCCATTCCCTGAACCTTTTCCTTCTAAATAATTCTCCCCTGCTTTCTCTAGTTTCTCAAGTCTAGAGAACAATTTCTTGACCTAGTCTGCATTGTGTAGAAGGTCTTGCGGAAGTTGAGCTCTTCCTCATTTCGAAAATCGTCATCCATATTTCTTGTCCGATGTGCACGTCTCGCTTCGGTATCAAAAGACCTTAGTGTCCCTTCGCCTCTTTATAACTATCTCTAATTAGCATACAAGCATGTAATTCACATCTACAAACACCTGCTTTAATACCAATTGATCCAAAGATCTTTTTATTGAGATGTGTTAAAGAATTACATGTAAAAATTACAGCTTAAACAAGAAAATTTAAAGGCATAAACATAAGAAGATAGAAGAAATTAACATCATACAAGAAGACACAGAATTGATATCGGAGTTCGTCCAGGAGGGACTACGTCTTCGGGCCCCACTCAAATAGTGGGGAGGCTCTCTTTCATTAAGTGGCAGTAAAAATATAAAATTACAAGTATTAAATGAAAAGTTACACCCTTATACTTCCATAGTTGAAAGTTCCAAAAAATTTGAGATCTTTGATGAAGAAATGGATAACATCGTTGGATTCGTGGCGCTGAGAGGTGTAAAATCCATATAAAATTTTCCTGAATCTGACAAAGTGAAAATCTGATCCCTGTAGAAATGGCTCAAATCATGGTTTCAACCCCTCATGCACAACACTCATGATTTTGTCTATCTCGTACTTCATGCCTGCTCCTGACTTGTCTGGGTACACTTATGAAATGAAGGATTTTATATTGAAATTTGGGTGAACTTTACCAAGTCCGTTGTTGGCCGAATTGGTTGAATATCCCCATTATGAGGGAGGGGGTCGAGTGGTCAAACCTTGTCCCCTTTGTATTAAGCCAGACCTTCATTATACAAAATCGCGTCATGTTATTTTTGTACTAAGTTGGGTACATGGGGGGTTGTGCCTGCATTGGGTGTCCCTCCCCATACCTCCGCCGACCTTCATTACGATACATGGCATGGTTGGTTGGTTGGCGGTAGGGTTGACAATCCCCGCCACCTATTAATATATGGGCCATCGTATATTGTGGGTTGTAGGATGTGGGGGGGGCGGGGTCATGGCCACTGACCCGCTTATTATAAAATTTTTGTTATATCCGTTAGATGAGGAGGGCGGGGATCATGGCCCACCCTCCAAAAATATATATATGTAAATATATTTTATTTTATTTTAATTTTAAAAACAAGCCGCCCTTTTTATTTTTCTAGAATTTAACCGAAGGAGTCAAATTAAGGGACCCACAATTTCGCCCAGAATCTGGCCGGAGTTGGCCGAAATATGGTGGTCAGGTTTCTACAATTTTTTTGCCTCCTTAAGTTTCCACATCACTAAGTCAACCCTCAAAATTTGACTTCTCCTAACTCCTTCTTACGGACTCGAAATTAAGTGTCGTCTGCACTGTTGGAATCAGAAATATGATATCTTTAACTTGACACCAAGTTTGCCACATTCCTGACACTTTTATTTTTGAGCCTTTGTACTTAAGCCACTTGTACTTGGACTGTTCGATCCACCTGGATCATTTTACAGCTAAAACATGTGTCATATTTACTTTTATATATAACTTGATACTTGTAACACTTGATACATTGTTATATTTACTTTTATTGTTCATGATATAAATTTTGGGCATATTTTACATTTTGGATTGTTGTTACATTTGGCATGTGCTCACATGTTGTTATATAATGTTAACTTAGATGATCTTTGATTATTATTTTTTTTTAAAACTTGTTTTTTTGTCACTTGTTATTTAAAATGAATCTATATTGAAATTGCAAATTAAAAAATAGATGTGGTACATGTTATGCATTTGAACATGTGTGAATGTTATAAAATTAAGTGTAAATTTCTATTAAAGGTGATATTTAGGTACATTTTGCATGATCACATGTCATTTAAAACAATCATATCTATGGTTTTACATATTTAAGTTCATGAATATATGTAACAATGATTGAAGTGCATTTGCATTTAGTCGTTACAATTTGCATACACGATGACATGTTGTTATAATGTTAACTTAGATTCAGCCTTAGATTAAATGTTTCATTTTTAAAGCTCAAGTTGTTTTATCATTTGTTATTTAAAATGAATCTAGATTGAAATTGAAATTGAAAAACACATGTGTTGCATGTTAAAATGCATTTGAACATGTATGAATGTTATATAATTATGACATGTCTATTAAAAGTGATATTTAGGGGTACATTTTGCATACATGATCATGTGTCATTTAAAACAATAATAAATGGTTTTACATATTTAAATTCATGAATATGTAACAATGATCGAAGTACATTTGCATTTAGTTACATTACACTTTTCATACATGATGACTTCTTGTTATAATGTTAACTTAGATTCAATCTTAGATTAAATTTTTTGTTTTTAAAGCTCAATTTACTTTGTCATTCGTTATTTAAATTAATCTATATTGAAATTGAAAATTACAAAACACATGTGGTACATGTTAAATGCATTTGAACATTTATGAATGTTATATAATTAGGACATGTCTATTAAAAGTGATATTTAGGTGTACATTTTGCACACATTATCATTGGTCATTTAAAACAATTATAGATGGTTAAATACATATTTAAGTTCATGAATATGTAACAATGATTTAAGAACATAAATACATTTAGTTACATTACATTTTGCATACAAGATGACATGTTGTTATAATGTTAACTTAGATTCAATTTTATATTGAATGTTTTGTTTTTAAAGCTTAAGTTGTTTTTTCATTTGTTATTTAAAATTAATCTAGATTGAAATTGAAAATTAATAAGGCACATGTGGTACATGTTAGATTCATTTGAACATGTCTGAATGTTATATAATTAGGACACACATCTATTGAAAGTGATATTTAGGTACATTTTGCACATGATCATGTGTCATTTAAAACAATCATAGATGGTTTTACATATTACAAGTTAAATACATATATATTTAAATTCATGAGTGTGTAGCAATGAAATAAAATTTAGATTTAATTCATACATTTTTTGTTTGAAATCATTATTAAAATGTTTTAATATACCATAATAAATATAGATTACATATAAAAATAATCATCAAATTCTAGGTGTACAAAGATGTGTCAAACTATCATAAAATTTTAAAATTGCATTAAAAAATATCGAGTACGCAACATTTTTCATTAATATACATAGAAAGGCTACTATGGATGCCAGTTGATAGTAAACTGGAAATTAAAAAACACGATACACATTTTTCATTCAAGAATTAATATTACAATTTACTTTAGATGTCTAAAACAAGATCATAAATTAAAATTTTCATTATATCAAATATGCTAGATACATACATTTTGCAATAATGACATAAAATTATCTAGCTGATACGAGAGAATGTATGAAATCGTTTAAGACCAGAGAATATACGTGTATGTGTACAATTATAAATTACTTGTTGTGGGCATGTGCACAAAATTTTACATAACATAAAATATTAAGCCATAGTCATCCATGGGCAACCATGGTCCAACGTCGCATTGTGACAAACATTGTCTCAATATGAAAATCAACCATGATCAACAATGGACAACCATTGTTCAACGTCGCATTGTGCCAAAGGTTGTCTCAATATGAAAATAAATCATGGTCAACCATAGTCCAATGCCCCAATGTGATAAATATTGTGTCAATAGAAAATCAACTAAGGTCAACCATGGTCAACCATGTTTATTTAAGGGTTTATAATATTTACATTAGGGTTTATATACCTTGCGTTTATAATATCTATCCTTTGGGTTTAATATTATTCCCTTAATTTTATAATCCCTTGGGTTTTTAGTCTCAATCCCTTGGGTTTATATTATTTATCTTGGGGTTTATATTCCTTGGGTTCATAATATTAATCTCTTGGGTTTAATATTATTCCCTTGGTTTTATAATATGTTGGGGTGTTAGAATTAATCCGTTGGGTTTACCAATCTAAGGGTTCATTTATGTTTGGTGTATCAATCCCTTGGTCCAACGTCACATTCTGGAAACCATCGTCGTCAATGGTCAACCATGGTCCAAACTCTCATTGTGACAAATATTTTCTCAATATGAAAATCAAACATGGCCAACCATTTTCCAACTTTGCATTTTGCCAAAGGTTGTCTCCATATGAAAATAAATAATGGTCAACCATCGTCCAACTTCACGTTGTGAAAAAGATTGTGTCAATATGAAAATCACTCGTGGTCAACCATGGTCAAACATGGTGAACCATTATTATTTTATGGTTTATAATAATTATGTTTGGGTTTATATACCTTGGTTTTATATTATTTATCCCTTGGGTTTAATATTATTCTCTTAGGATTATAATCCTTGGGTTTTTAATATTAATATGTTGGGTTTATTGTTCCCTTGTGTTTATAGTATTTATCTGAGGGTTTATCTACCTTGGGTTTATGATACTAATCCCTTAGGTTTTATATTGTTCAATTGGATTTATAATAACTTGTGTTTTTAGAATTAATCCCTTGGGTTATAATACCCTGGGGTTTTAGAAATAATCCCTTTTGTTTATCAATCTTGGGTTCATATTTATAGGGTATAGTATTATCATAAGATTAATCCTAGGGTTTAATATAAATGTATTTGGTTTATAATCATGGTCAATCAGGTGCAACTGTGGTTCAATGTCACATTATGACAAATATTTTCTTAATATGAAAACTGGCCATGGTCAAATGTCGCATTGTGACAAATATTATCTCTATATCAAAATCAACCATGGTAAAACATGGTCAACCATGTTTATTTTACGGTTTACAATATTTATTTTAGGGATTGTATACCTTGGGTTTATAATATTTTTCCTTTGGTTTCAATATTATTCCCTTGGGATTTTAGTATTAATCCTTGGATTTAATATTCTCTTGGGCTTATAATATCAATCCCTTTGGTTTATTAATCTAAGGGTTCATATTCCTAGGGTATAATATTACTCAAGGGGTTTGTAATATTAATCTTTGGGTTTAATATTAGTATGTGTGTTTATAATCATGGTCAACCATGATCAAACATCGCGTTGTGACAAAGATTGTCTCAATATGAAAATCAACCATGGTAAACCATGATCATTTTAGAGTTTATAATATTTATCTTAGTGTTTATATACCTTCAATTTATAATATTCATCCCATGGGTTTAATATTATTCCCTTGGGTTTATAATCCCTTGAGTTTTAAATGTAAATCCCTTAAGGTTTATTATTTCCTTAGAATTAAAATATCAATCCCTTAGTTTTATTAATCTAAATATTCATATTTGTAATGTGTAATATTATCTCTATGATTTTTCATATTAATATGTAATAATAATCAATATAAATTATAAAAAAACAATAATTATATTAATAAAACAATAACAATAAATAATAAACTTTTTTATTAATTAATGATTAATATATATATATATATATATATATTATTGTTATTATTATAATTAATTAATTTTAAATTAATTATTAATAATTAATGAATTAACTATTTAATGATTTAATTAATAATTAAATGAATTATTTACTATTTAAATAGTTATTAATATAGTTACAACAGGATCCATTATCATGTTTTTATCTGGCTCATGTTTATGCTAGCATGTACTATATAGTTCCGTCCCTTGTTTACTGGACACATTATTCTTTTTACTTTGTCTCGGTGGGCATAGGTATGCCTCCCCCGCCTCTTGTAGCATAGGTACTCACTCATAAAAGAGACTTGTCGCACCTGTAAGTCTTGCCTCCTCAGGGTCTTGTCCTCTAGCGCTTTGGTCTACCATATATTTCTCTCTCTGACTTCCCCTACGGTGTCTAGTGATTGAGTTCTTACAACGTACTTCGGTCATACGATTAGCTCCTAACGCTCGCACGCTGGGGGGCAATCTGTTACGCCAATTTTTGGTCATCTAACTTGTTACTATTAGATGGACCAAAGTACACCATGTAAGACCAATTTTACCCTAAGTAAAATTTCTTTCACTATGAAAAATAACTTAGTAATCCTTAATTTATTAAGTTGTTTATGGTTTAAATAGGAAACCCCATGAGGAAATATTGAATAAATCCATATTTGTTTGATTTTCCTCAAGGAATAATTAGTTAAACAATAGTTTAATTAATATTCCTGTTCAAATTTAACCCAAAACAGTGAAATTAATTAGATAAATAATTATTTATCTTATTATTTTCTAGGAATAATTATTTAAACTTTATTTAAATAATATTCCTTGTTAAATTTTACTAAATCATTTATAAATAATTGAATAAATCATTATTTATTTAATTGTTACTCAGCCACATCCTTAAAATAATAAATAAATCATTTATTTATTTATTATTTACAAATAAAGGGATTTGACCAAATTCAAATTCTTTTTCCCTCCGACAAATATAATAAAATATTCCATAAAAGTTGCACCAATATCTAGACTAACTCAATATTTTGTTATAAATAGAAGGGTTTTTCCATTCACTCACTACCTTTTGTTGCCAAAAGATCACTCTGGATCTATACTTTTGGTCTGACTTTGATCCGCCATTATTGTCATATTTTGCTACCATTTTTCTTGTGAGCTCCCTTTGAGTTCCTTTTTTTGTCTGGGTTTTCTGCACCATCAAGAGAGAGAGATCTTAGATTTAAAGTGCCGAGGACATACAAGAACCCATCCCATTGAGGGGGACTGGTAACATCTTTCTATGTTCCCTTCCCAGGTGTCAAAAAATATAAAAATTATTTAAAAATATTCTTGTCTTGTATATTGGATGCATGGAGCAAATCTTGCTTTTATTTACTACTTAATGTCTTTTACTGCATAGATCTAGATTTTGTAGCATTTATCTTGGTCAACTAACTACAGATCTAAAGAAATTGGCAGCCATCTTTGATGTTAGGGCTGTTTGTTATGCACAACTAAAGTGAGCTTTTTTCGTACACTTGCGATTAGAATTCATCTTAACAAACATGTTTTGGTTCACTTTGACAACATCTTCAGTTTTCTGCCAGTGACACCATCCACCCTTATATGTTGCAATTCATCACAGTAGCATCTTATATGTCAGGACCCAAGTTGCGTGTTGTACCATTTTTTCCAGCACTTATGATTTGGTACTTGAATATTGAGTTGTGACTTCAGTGATTAGATATCTTTGCAACATCATTGATCAGTCTTTTATAGGTGATACTTGGACATGATTTTGACTTGTACTTCCGGGAAGTGCTCAGATGATTCACTATGTACTTTACAGTTTAGCTACACTTGTATACATATTGGATCCACTCCATACTTGATATGCGGACATTTTTTTATTTCACTGAGCATGGGTATGCCCGCCTCAGACATGAGCTATCTTTCTGATTTCTATCACTGGTTTTTGGCAGGCTGAAATATGTGAAGTCCTCTCTAGTCCTCGCAAGATTATTTCTTATGCACATAATACATTTCGGCCATCATGTACTCCTTCTAACCTCATATATTAGGGGGCATATATTATAACATCATTTATCACCTTTATATACTTGATGACTTATGCATTGGCCTTGGGAAACCCTTCCATTTAGACTTGATCACAGTTCTTAAAAAACATTATTTTAAAATCCATACGCTACTCTGCCCAATTTTTTCCGCGTGCAGAGGTAGGTCCATCTATAGTTGACCCGCAGATGCTATTTAAAATATTAAAAAATATATAAAACTCCTATTAAAGAGGCAGGGTTTACGGTTTTTTCCTGTAACTTAACTGCCCCAGCCTGTGGCCTAACTGTTCCCCAACTGAAAAAACTAATTTGACGAAGTATAAATACACCTAAAGGGAATGGCCTAAAGGAGGGAGAGAGATAATTCTATTGATATTATAGCCTATTATAGCCCTGATCAAGTCAGATATTTCCTCGTGCCTCCTGCACTTCCCAGGTTCATGAAACCCTTCTTTCCTTGTGATGTTCACCCCCACTTTATGTGACATTATTTGTGCACCATTTATGGAAAAAGCTTTATGAGGCTAGGGTTGAATGGATCCGAAGGACAGTTTCTCTTGGAGCCGTGGTAGATCTCAGGTGATTTCTCCACTTTCTCTTTACATATTATCAATAAAATAAGTAATGTCATGTTCTTGATGTCTTGGTGTTATATATCTCCTTTACATGTTGAATGATCTTGAATGACTTATTTCATGTTATTTTTATGAGATTATATATGTCAACATGCTCACATCTAGAACATATATGTTGTGCAACTAGTTTTTGTGCTTTTTCTTGATTTATTTGTAGGTTCTGGAGCACGAGGAGTAGCAGAGCATTTGCACCCTGCAGGATCGACCCCAAATGTAGGACAAACAGGTAAGGTCATATATCCTCAATTTTCTAGTTCAAGCATAAAAACTGATAATAAGAGTGCTTCTTGTGATGATATGTCATCCGTTCTGTTAGGTCCCTCAACCTAGGCCTTAGGGTAGCTTTGCCCATAACATCCTCCATCTGGTAAGGACTATCATGCTGGTGACGGTATGATCGGTTCTGTAAACACTCCCAACTCTATTGCATCTGATCCTACACCTTCTTCCGAAATACATGTCGTGTCATCTGACAAAGGAAAAAGTAACAATCGGCCCAGAAGCAAGAAAAAGGGGAAAACAAATAAAAATCAAAATTCGACCCTGCAGGAATGATCATTTGATCAACAATCTAGAAATTCTCGAAAACCTCGTTACCCTTGCTTGATATGTAATGAGGAGAACTTTCTTTGAGACTGTCCTCATCGCGTCGAAGTCTCAAAATTTCTTAAGACCTCAATTGCATTTGCTGTGTTAACAGATCCTTTTCTGAATCCAGACACAAACATGGTTTCTACAGATCTCGCTTCTAGTTCCCAATTGCTTATGATATCTGTTACAAAGCCAAAAACTAATGTCTTGGTGTCTACGCGAAATAATATTACGGTAGTCAGGCTACTAATCAACCTACTACCTCGACCACGAATCTGTACATTGAATCAATTCTGCCAACTGCTATTCCAGAGTTAACAATAAAGCCCCCGAAGGGAGTCGTCCAAAAATTGACGTTCAATCCTCGAGCCCGCGCAACTAAAATTATAATATAGTTGAAGATTTGGCTCAGTCACCTTCAACTATCTCGATGCTTGAGGTACTTCAAAATTGTCCCTCCCAGAAGCAGGCTTTATTGTCAAAAATTGGTGGAATCGACCTGACAGATTCTAATCTTGTAGTATTTAATCACACGAGCTATGTGCCACAATTACCTGTTGAATTAGCATTCTTGATCCAAGTAAATGTTTTAAATCACCTCGTTCATCGCACTATTACTGATGAGGGAGAATCTACTTGTATTATGTCTCTCAATTGGTGGAAGTCACTTGGTTCGCCTTGATTATCTCAATCGCCTATGATGTTGAAAGCTTCTGACAGTCATACATATAAGCCTTGCGGTATCATCAACAACCTTCATGTTGAACTAGGGGTAAAAAATATAACTGTTGAATTTGAGGTCATTGACGGACCCCTTGTCTACAACATTTATTTGGAAGGCCATGGGTTTATGCTATGACTGCAATCGTTTCTACTTATTTTCGAATGATCGCCTTTCCTCATAAAGGTGTTATCACAGTCATCAATCAAATCTCCTTCTTTGCCTCTAGTTCCCAGGTATCTGGAAGCATTCTGTTACTTCACACAACCCAACTATCACTTCAAAACATTGGTGTAGGGCTCTTAAAGGATTATTCACTAATGGGCACCTTTCCATTACCTCCACCTACGACATCAACAGAAATTGCAAGAATAGAGACCTACTGCATGATATATTCCACTTCATATGACTTAAGGAAGATTACCAATGATTCTAAAGTTGATACGTTGGGCGAATTTCTGCTGCCAATCCCAATTGAGCTGGCATAACAATCAATTTACTTGGCTTGGGCGACACATCCTGATTCATCATTGTCGATCGTTTGGCTCGATCGTTCATTATATTTTAGTACTCCATATGATCCTTTTTCATCCACTTTCTTGACGGATGAGAGCATTGTGGAAGCCATGATGACAGAAGGAAAACCATGGGATGATTATCATTATCATTCCCATCTTCAGGATTACCACAGAGATAATATTATTGAACTATATCACCCTACGATATTTATTTTCTTTTCGAATTCTATTCCAATTAATTCCATTAAATCTGAGCGAAAATTATCAAATATTGAAGAAACCATTTCTATCTATATTCTGACCAAACCCGACGTTGTAGAAAACGTTCATGTCGGCGTGTTTTGTTCTACATCTGAACTCGACATTTATCGCTCTCTTTTTCATGAATTCCCAGATATATTTTCTTGGTATTATGAGGAAATGCCAGGCATATATTATAGTATCGTTGAACACATAATTAAAATGTACCATGATGTCAAACCATTACGTCAATGCCTTCGTCTTGTTCATCCAAAGAAGGCCGATGTCATTAAAGCAGAAGTTGAAAACCTTTTGTGTGCTAGTTTCATTTACCCCGTTCCGCTTACTGATTGGGTTTCCAACATCGTTCCTATCATGAAGAAACAAGGGACCATCAGAGTGTGCATCAATTATCAGGATTTCAATCTTTCTTGTCCAAAAGACAATTATCTGAATCCCTTTATTTACCAAATTATTGACGAATGTGATAACTGGGAAATATTTTCGTTCATGGATGGATTTTCTGGTTACAATCAAATCAATATTCACCTAGAGGACCAATATAAGACAACATTCATATGTCCCTGGGGCACATCTGCTTATCGTAAACTCCCATTTGGTTTGAAAAACGATGGGGCAACATTTCAGAGAGAAATGGATTATGCTTTCAATGACATTAAGCACATTATTCAACCTTATATAGACAAAATACCCGCGCATTCACGAAAACAGACTAATCATCTGACACATTTGAGAGCTATATTTTTACGTTTTTAACACTACAAGGTACACCTCAATTGTTTGCTTCAATTCATCGTCTCAAAATATGGAATTCAAATTGATCCATTGAAGGTCTAGGCCATTCTCTATTTTCCTGCACCATCAAACTTACTTCAGTCACATAAACTTCAAGGAAAGGCTAACTTCCTAAGGAGATTCATACCCAACTAAGCCGAAATGGCTAAAGGATTTACTCGTGTCTTGAAAAAGTGGATTCCATTCCATTGGGATAAGGTTGTGTAAACTTATTTTGATGCTCTTAAAGATACCTTGATTCAAGCATCATTAATTTATCCCCCCAATTATCAGAGTGATTATTTCTTATATATTGTCGCGACAGATGCGACCATTGCTATGGTTTTGGTCCAAGAAGAAGATAGGATAGAACATTAGATATATTATTTGAGTCGTAATCTCAATGATACGGAAGTTAAGTATTCATACATTGAAAATCTTGCCTTGGCAGTCGTTCAAGTTGTCCAAATATTTCGCCATTATATCTTGCTCCGGAAGACCATTGCCATTTCAGATTGCAACCCTATGACATAAATTCTGTCATGTCAATTGCTGGGGGGGAAATATTAAAAATGGATCATCATTTTGCAGGAATTTGATTTGGAATTCATCAAATCCAAATCAAATAATTCTTTAGTTTTGGCTGAGCTTCTTTGCGACCTTCCCTTTGATAGTACTGAAACTACATCGAAACCATCAATTCCAGATGAGTCTCTATTTCTAATTGGGTCATTTGACCCTTGGTATGGAGATTTTATCATTTATCTCCAAACCCAAACTTTCCGGCCCGATACCTCTTGCTCACAACAGTGACGTATTCGATACCAAGCCAAAGATTATCTGATCGTCGGCGATACACTTTATCGTCATGGAATCGATACAATTTTAAGAAGGTGCCTCACTCATGAGGAGGCCGAGAAAGTTCTAAATGATTGTCATGTTGGTGCTTATGGTGGACATTTTTCTGGTTACGCTACCGCGCAGAAGATTCTCGGCACCAATTACTTTTGGCCAACCATATTTCGCGACTGCATCCTCGCAGTCAAAATTTGTCATGCGTGCCAGATATTTGATCGTAAAATATGCATATTTCCAGTACCAATGCATCCTGTCATCGTTGTGGGACCATTTGCAAAATTGGGCATTGAATTCATGACCTGCAACCCTCGTTCATCCAGGGGGCATGGTTATATTATTTTCGCAGTTGAATACTTTACCAAGTGGGCCGAAGTGATGCCTACATTCAATAACACAGGCGAAACAACTGCATTGTTCTTTCTCAATTATGTTGTCTCTCGGTTTGGTGTACCACAAGCTATAGTTACAAATCATGGTAATTATTTCGCAATAACATGATGAATGAGTTGAATGCCAAATTAGGACTGTCGCATGATAGTTCTACCCCTTATTATCCACAATCTAATGGACAAGTTAAATCCATCAACAGGATCCTTAAGTGAATGCTTCAATGAATGATAGGGGTTCACAAAAAAAATTGGCATTTAATCTTGTACTCATCCATGTGGACGTATCGAACCTCGACGAGAAATTAAACCGGATTTACTCCCTTTAAGTTGGTGTATGGTATGGAAGCTATCTTACCAATCCAATGTGAATTTCTATCATTAAAAATTTCTATTAACATGCTACCTGACACATCTAATGACGAAGCACATCTTTTTAACCTCATCCATCCAGATGAAATGTGTTGTGAAGCTGTATTGGCCAACGAAGTGCATAAGAGATGAATCAAGGTGCAATATGACTAACATGTCAAGCCTCGCATCTTCTCAGAGGGAGACCTGATATTGATTTATGATCACGAAGCTGATTTGATAGGAATAGGAAAATTTGAGCCACTATCGCATGACCCCTACATTGTCAAAAGAGTTATGGCTAAGGGCGCCTACGATTTAGTTGATTATGATAGAATTCCATTGTCGCAGCCTCAAAATGGATTGTATCTTCAACATTACTATGCTTAATTTAGCTTAGTAAACTTTTTGTATCATATTATATATATGATTTCATTTTCATTTATTATCTTAGTTTGCTTTTCTAGAGTTTCTTGAAGTTAGTAATCCACTTTACATTTGATTGTAGATGACTGAATCCATGGAACCATTTGTTGGGTACATCGATGGTGCTAGTCGTAGTACGCAGAACCTATCCTCTACAACATGGGCCATTTTTTCTCTAGGTGGTGAGTTAGTGAGTTTTCAAGGGATTTATATCAATCAATCCACAAACAATATCACTGAGTATAGCATCCTGATTGAACTTATCTCTGATGCCATTTCATTTGGCATTAACTGTATCATCATTAGGTTAGACTCACAACTTGTCATACTACAACTTACTAGCATCTATACTGTCTGAAATCCAACACTTCATCATATGTTCCTTAGAGTTCGAATTTTGGAAAGACATTTTGATTGCATTCAATATCAACACATTTCCAAAAATTTGAACATATTAACTGATTCTCTAGTGAATTATGTTTTAAACAAACATTTTCAACACATGTAAAGACACATTTTCAATTCACATTACATAATTGAATAGGATTGCACATTAAACATAGGAAAACACTAAAAACAAATAGATAGATAGTTTAGATTTTTACAAAATTTGTGCCCAAGACACATTGGTCGTATGACCTCAAAATGTATGAAAAAATGACAAATTAAAACTAGTGGTGCTCATGATAACAAGCAACTGCTCTAGCTATCCTACACAATAACCACATCCAACAGTTAGGAACACCAATAGTATGGTGCTGTAGTATCATAGGTAAATCTTCTATATGGAAATCTGGTATCCTAAGATTCAATGCCTCGACGCGCTGCTGCAACTCAGCAAGTGTATCGGTCAAATCTAAATCCTGAAGGAATTCTCTCCTGGTAGCCCTCTCTATTGGCTCATTTGTTGCCTGCTTTGGTTGACCCACTGGTCGAACGCGACCCACATATGTGTACATAAAAACTTTAGTTTAGTCTTGGAAAACATCAAAAATACGGAAACATGTAGAAACCTTAAAAACTAAAAATAAAAAAACATGGTCAAAACATTTTTACCCATTGCACCCTATTAAGCACCATCTCGTAAAATCAAGTCTAGATCTCCACGGAAATCTACACATGCATAGGGATACTCCTCTATGGCGATCATCTATCGTATGAACTAGACAAAGAATGCAGTAGAGAATATGATGGTTGATTAACTAGCATGTATAGCCATCAATTCAACCAATCTCTGCATCCGAGGATCTCTAGGACCAGATATGGTCAGTGTAACATGTTGCAGCTGCATCAATGGAACTCGCTCTAAAATGAAGGAAATCAGGATTGAGACATAACTGAAATTCTTCTTCGTGCCACCCTTTGCTTAGTCAGTTGTTATTTCATCTGAAAGAGTACCTCTTCAACCTAGTTTAACACTGTCAATTCTAGGAACTCAAGGGCATATTGCATGTATGATCAGTTTGCAACATGTAATGTCACAGAACTAGCAAGCTTTGCAATAGTAAAAAGGATGGTTCTCAAAGGAAAATCACGCACATCATAGATGTCTATTTTCCTATCTTTGCTTGGTTCAGTTCCTGGTTGACAATATTGGCATATGTAATCCTTCACTGTCTCTCCTCCAAGAGCAGATCCTATAAGGTAAATAGGAGAACCACACCTCGATAATCCAGTGAGAAAGTAAATATGCTTAATCAATATTGGGAGCACTTTGTCCCCAATGTGAAAATATTGCAATACCAGATCCCATGAACGAACTAGGAACTCCACTAGTTCCATATGCTCTCTCATCCCTGATAATCTGAAGTATTTAAGAAACCTACAGTCCTTGAGGGCTATTATAGTACTCGGATCATTTAGGGAAATCATGTCTTGTTCTTCATGTTCTCTTTCATGCCATGTAATAGTCATTTTGATCCAATCAATACTTGAAAGCCAACCATAAGCTTCATTAGGATCATTTTCATGCAAAAAAATTGGGAAATTTTGGGCACACAACAAGAAACAAAATTGAGAAATGTGCCCAACGCACCACAGGTCAATGGACAGAGCATTGCCAATGCACTTGGACTTCAATTCCAATGCTCTGCAATGCACCTTTCGACATTCAAGGGTGTGTTTCCCTTTAAGCGTAACATATTTACCCTAAGGGGCTCAAAACCCTAAAAATTGAGCATTAAATGCAACATAAATGATACTAAAAGAAAGAGAACGTTCATAGCTCTAACCTAGATCAAACGGTGAGAGAAATCGTCCACTGAAACTGTCGCAATCGACCACTGAAGTTTGAGGGAAAAATTGGTTCAGAGCTCCTACTTTCAAATGGTTACTATGGAATGGTAAAATGAAATGGAAAAACTACTTTTTAATAGTCATTTTGATTATTTTATTCATATTTAATGATTTGAATATAGTTTTTATTCATTTTTACTATGAAACAGGTATTTTTAATCCGTTTAATGGTTCTCTGAATATATTTTACAACTTCTATAATGAGTTTAAAGTGCACAACTATTCAAAAATTATTTGACCACAAAGCATACTTTTATCCTCTTTTTCAAGCCTTGATGAAAATGAAAAAGGAATTATCGTCCACTTTTATCTCTTTTTCGAGCTTTGATAAATATGAAAAAGGAACCCCCTGGAGTTTTCTTTTAGCTCTTTTCAGACTTCGATAATGTGAAAATCATGGAAAATTTTAGGGGCTAATATTCGCAGGTGGGCTATTTTTCCATGATTTTTCCAAACAAAGATTCGCCAATTTCCATTTTTTATAAAAATGATTCGCCCAAAATTTACAATATAAAATTATTTTACCCTAAAAATCGCCAACATTATATAGAGAGTATATATAAAATAATTATAATTTTGAATTATTTTACAAATACATCACTAAAAATTTTATATTTTTCATATTAGGGACTAGTGATATTCGCCAATGTTTTAAACTTCAAGATAATTTTCCATCCTTAAAATTTTCCCTGGTGAAAATATTGCTAAGCACTTGTCTTTTCGATCTCGTCAAAGTGAATGAAATTAAATCTAATTAGTATAAGTTTAACCCTTTTCCGGAATGAGATGGATTATTTACGAAAATGGAACACCTTGGTCGAACATGGCTAAGAGGTTTCCTCATGTATCATTTTACACTTTTTCGGACCTGAGCAACAAATTTACAAAAAAGGACTTATGGATTTTTCTTTTCGTCTCTTTTTCAAACTCTCTAAATATTAAAAAGGACCAATTTTTCACTGTCGTAATACTCGTTAAAACATAAAATAGCAACGAACTTATCGATCATGGAAATATCGAGTTTCATTATCGCTAGACTCGTTAAATCATTAAATAGAAATTGATTCAGCTTAAGGGTCAAATTATAGATCAAGAATATGTTATCATCCTCAAGCATGTTAAAAAATAAAGAGGTACTGGTCAGCAATGATTGGGGAAAATTTGGGAAAAAGAGCAGAATACTTTATAGTAGCAAGTCGCTCTTGAACATGACACTTTCACTTCATCACCATGGCTTTGGGTTGGGTAATCTTCTTGACGGTCTATCATACCTATGGTCCATCATACCATCACTTCAGTTTTGGGTCAATGATGCCAACTCATTTTAGTGTTGCTGATATGTTCAAGAGAAGTCATCCAGTAATTCCTCATCTTCTGCAATACTCATAAACCTTCATTTTCATGATCACCATACCTGAACATTGCTACATCAAGTCACATTTTGTTTCCAAAATCATTACTCCCATTTCACAATAAAGTTTCTTCCTGTCAACATCAGCTCATCATCCAGGAAGTTAACTTAGAAACATATTTTCAGTGCCTTGGAGCTTGCTACATCATCGACAGGTTTCCCGCTTCCGGCAACAGGTTGACATCACCATTAGACCTTTGACCAAAAGATTTTGTTTGGTGTTCGACATCAAATCATCTATTCACACCTTGCAAATTGTGTTTTAGTACCTTGAGAGATATTAACATCAACAGTGGTTTCTCTTGCATGTTTTTAACAACTTACATCAATGGCTGGTAATTAGACGATGTCTTCCCATTTTCAACTTCATATCATATATTCGCATGGTTATGCTTGTACTTGAATGATCGAGTGAATGAGATAAGAAGACCCTGGATCTAGTTTCAACCATCTGGGTTGCTATTTTAGGAATTGTACAACATCATACATACGATGGCTTTACATACAGATGGTCATCCAAACAAGGACCTATATCTGTAGGCATGTCTATATATGTAGATGAATTTCTGAATTATGTACATGTTATGATTGTTTATGTGCTGAGCATGGGTATGCCTCCCTTAGCAATTCATGTCCAATATGTAAGATATCATGATGTAATGTATTTCAAATTTTTGCAGGTCATCGTCCGCTTTAGATCCTACTCATCACATCGTAAAGCATCTCATCCAAATATTATCAGTATGTTGAGTTCATGCATTAGGGGGCATATGTTACAGGTCAATTTGGGAATTATTCCCCAAGACCAGTATGAACAGGGTCTATCATCCCCTAATTCAATACTAACACGGTCTATCATCCCCTAATTCAGTTGCTATATGCCTTAAGAGAAGTCATTCCATTGATGGCTTTAATTCATGAGATTTACAATGTTTGAAGTATAGATTATATGACCCATTGAATCATCAACGCTCCTATGAATGGGCCTAAGTGCATTGCAAATAACTTATCTCCATGCAAGGGTGGTCTGCAAAGCACTTCCCAACACTTAAGGGTGCATTGGTATCCTGAGAGCGAAATCATCATTGTTCCGGGAATCTCCACATGTCCAGTGCCTTCTAGAAGAGCTCATAGGTGTCATACTTCGAATACATGTGTTCATCCATCACCATTGAATCTGGAAACATGTCTCACATATTATTAGAAATCCATTCAATTCCATTTATTGAGAAATAACCTCCATTTTCCCTATAAATTGAGGACTCATCTAAGTGCTGGGGAAGGAGAAATTTATGTAACGTTATGATGTTGGATTCTCAATTCTTGAGAGTTGGAGTACTATTATTCTACTGAGATGATGCTTGGTGTGATGAGGATAGAATGAAGTTGGAGCAGGTTGATGATGAATCGATCTATTGGTTGTAATCTTCTCCTCCTACTTTCTTAATAAAGATATCTATTCATTTTCTCATATAAATGCTTATATCTTGTGAATTGTATTCTCATGTGTATGTATTCTCAGATCTAATTTGTTTGATTTGGTTAAGATAGATAGATATTGTGCATTTTTATGTTGTTTTTGTTTCTCTGTCTTTGATTGCAGGTATCGATCTAGTGGCTCTAGTTGGATTGAGAGCGACGACAACAACGAAGGAAGGATAAATAGAGCAAAAGGAACACAAGTAGGTTTCTTTCCTTTTTGTTTATCTATTTGTCTTAGAGAAAAGAATAGTTGTCTTTCTTCTGTTGTTCTGAGTGAAGGAACACCACACTCAGGGAATCTAGTTTATCCATAGATTAGAATTCCATATAACAATAACCTCCAAGAAATTTTAGGTATATATCATGATTACCGAAATAAAATTGAGCAATAAGAAATAGGTACTTTTTATATCTGCATTTTCTTACGAGAAATTTGGTATCAATTTTTAATTAGTTTATTATTATTATTATTATTATTAAAATTATTTATTTGTTTATAATTATGTTGATAAATATGTTTATTTTTTTATTTTTAAAAGCTTGGCATGACTATATCTTCATCATGTCCAATAAATCACCCTATTCTGGGTGGTGAATTGAACCAATGACTTCACATCAAGGAGTTCCTTAACATCCAAGACCCCATGGATGATAAATATGTTTATTTTGAAATAGAGTTTTTATAATTTTAATTTAGTTACTAATAATTATGAAGCGAATGGTAAAGTCAATTAGATTTATTAGGAAAAATGGTTATTATTTTTCTCAACCACATTTAAATCCCCACTAGTGGCATAATGAGTGATCTATAAAATTCCACAGATATTCCACTCGATAGTTCGCCACAACTGATATAATCAATTTATACTTAAAAATCCAAAATATACACTATTACAGTTATATCTCTTTAAATTTATAGATTTGTAGATGATTGTTAATAGTGTTGGCAAGTGACTTAAAATTATGCAGAAAATAGAGACCAATGAAATAAAAGGTCACACACACATTTGACATGAGATATGATTTAGGAAACCCTTTCAAGAGAAAAACCCAGGTAGAAGGTGAAGTCACTCTGGCCTCTTTCTCTGAATAGAAAATGTATGTAAGCACAAAGAAGTATGGCATGTGGCCTGTGGGCTACTATAGTGTACAAATCCTCCGTGTGTGCTCTATCTCCTATCTTCTCGACTATTTTTTCTCATCTATGGAATAAATGCACTTGAAAGAATGGAACCCATTTTCCTCCTCATGGCCTAGTCATACCACATCCTGATAGCCTACTAGTGGTTAGGTTTGACTATCTCAACCCTTAACCAGAGTTACAATATAGATTCTTCTAGATTATTCTTCATCATAATCATGTATATAAACAATTTTTCATGAATAATGAGAGTTAATGTGGAATCCCCTCGATTTATGTTGGTGAAAATGGTAAGGTCAACTTATGAGTGACATAACTTTTGCATACAAACTCCAATTGATGTGATTCTTACATCGTTGTGTATAGAATAAGAAAAAAAGGTGTTACACTAAAGAAGAAAAGTTTTACCCCCAAAAAAAATCATTGATGGCTCAAAACACTCTTGGAATGTTTCAAAACCCAATTTTCCAAACTGTGTATCGCCGGTAAAAATGGTTCTATGAGCTTATTCATCCACTTTTTCCACTCGAAAATCAATGATATGGATGGAAAAAATATAATGATCCAATCTTGTATTGAATAGATAAAACATAGAAAATAGAGAACAACAATCATAATCACACATCATCCATAATACACACAAGTATTTTCTCTAAGAAATCCTTACGAGAGAAAACGAGGTGACACTGCTCTGCTTTCTTTTTTGGTATGGAAATAATGCAATTAAAAAAGAGAAGAAACTTTCTATGGAGTTACCTGAGGCTGAGACTTATGGTCTATTATGATCGTACATATCACTTTCCCCCTCTATTATGCTCTCTAAATCTGATTCCTAGTTTCTCTTCTCTATTTATGCAACAAAATTGCACCTTTTATATAATACGTAGACCTATGGGTTATGTCCCACAAAATTTTACACAACGTATGGTGGATCGCAATACTCAGAACCAAGACGATGTCGCAATATCACAGATATAGGCTCATCGCACATCACACATTTTAGGTCATCGTAAATCGGTAGTTGTAACCTTACTATCTTCAGGAACCAAACCCAAAGCTATGGCTTTCAACAAATATGAAATTGTCACCACCGTGGAACCATGCTTCATGGTCTCCCACTTTTCGTACACAACAAGGTCACGGTTCCTCAACATAAGGCCCCAGCTTGCATTTAATATTAGTCTGTAGATATTCACATTATTGCTTAAACTTAGAATATCATTCCCTTGAACAAAATCTGAATCCCATTGCTTGAAAGTATTAATAGAATTGATGACGTTCTTGAATCTTGAAGAAGGGACCTTGAGCATTCTGCGGCCATGAACGACTGTTACTGCAGCCTCTCCCATTTTCTTGGAAAAAATATCAATTCCATTTTTTGGTACAAATGTATTTCCAGCAACACTGAGTCTGATCTTATAGATGCCACATCGATTTCACCTATGAGGAATTTTTTATTATTATTTTAACCGAATTTTATAAAAATTAGCACCCTTTTTCAAATCTTGTCCACATCTCTTCTTTAACAACTTTGAATTTAATTTTTTATTAAGGGTGGTCCAATGCTCCTGCATCAGAATCCCGAGGTACAAAAATTTTATGACCTCCTGGTCATATGCCTTATTGATCTCTGTAACAATTTTGCTACTTGTTATCAGTACCAAGTCCTTTTCTTTCTCTTAGCAATTCTAACCACACTTTCTGTGGAATTTCCTTTGTGATATTTTCATAACAGCACTTGTGAGTTGTAACAAAACCTCTGCAATAGCAACCATCCTCCTTGCTACAAGATACCTCACTAAGCTTCTGTCCTCTGATCTCAGCCTTTTGGCATCTATCTGGTTCTCTCCTCTGGAACCATATGAGCCCTCATTGCTCTAGGTTGCTGCAAATCTTCTCACCTTCCTCTGCCGCTACCTACACAAAATATAAAGACCACACAGTTACCAATTTTAAACATATTTGTACCTACTTCCTTTGCACTCAGAATCTTCTTATGCTCTGATACCACTTGATGCTGGAGCCAACCCTAATCCTTCAAATATAATTCTCTAACAACTTCCATTCTGAAAACTTCTGGATTATGGTCTCACGAAAATTTCCACAACGTATGGCAGATCACAATAATCAGAACCAATACAATGTCGCAATATCGCAGATATAGGCTCATCGCACATCGCACATTTTAGCTCATCGTAAATCGGAAGTTTTAACCTTACCATATTTAGGCACCAAACCCCAAGCTATGGCTTTTGACAAAGATGAAATTGCCACCACTGTGGATCCATGCTTCATGGTCTCCCAATTTTCGTACACAACAAGGTCGCGGTTCCTCAACATAAGGCCACAACTTGCGTTGAATATTAGTCTGTAGATATTCACATTATTTCTTAAACTCATAATATGCTTCCCTTGAATGAAATCCAAATCCCATTGCTTGGCAGTATTAATAGAATTGACGACGTTCTTGAATATCGAAGAAGGGACCTTGAGCATTCTGCGGCCACAAACGACTATTATTGTAGCCTCTCCTGTTCTCTTGGAAAAAATATCGATTCCATTTTTTGGTACAAATTTATTTCACCTTTGAGGAAAAAAAATATTATTTTAACCAAATTTCATGGAAATTAGTGCCCTTTTTCAGATCTTGTCCATGTCTCTTCTTTCACAGCTTTGATTTTAAATTTTGATTACAGGTGGTCCGATGCTACTGCATCATCTATTATGGAATGGGACACAATAACATCAAATTGAATCCCCATTTCTATTGGCCCAATTTAACATAACATGATAGCCAACCAGAGGTCAAGTTTGACTCGTTCAACTCTCAACTAGAGGTGCAACTTTGACCCTTCTAGAATCTTATTCATAGTCCACATGTGGCTAGCCCCTTTTGCATGAGTATGTGGCCTTACATGACACCATCTCAAACCATAGTGGTGAAACTGGATCGTTAGCTTCTATGATACATAATTTTGGCATATGAACTCTGATTCACATCTTGCTTGAACCATTGAAAGGAATTTGAGTGTAGAACAACAATATGGGGTATTACATAAGTGATATTTTTTGGACACCAATGAAATCTTCATTTAATGCATCAAAATTCCTTTTAGAGGATTTCAGGCACCAATTCTAGAAATTAGGACCCTTTGTGTTATCACCAAAATTGTACTTGATTGGCTGTTGATCAGACAACTTAGTGTAACAATTTCAAACTAGATTTAGACTAAAGTTTAGCCTCTTCAGTATGAGAGGGATCTCTTAAAGGGGTTTATGATATTGGTTAATGATAAAGATAGATGGATAACTCTATGAATTGTGTCTTGTTTTTGTATGTTTGCATGTTGAAAAGATGAATTCTTGCTACCATTGGGATATGGAGTCATTGACAAGGATCTCAATGACAAAGGCTCTTCTTGTGGAAGCTGAGGCATGTAGATACTTAAATGAAAGTAGAATACACAAATACAGGGTTTACTCAATATATAAATGCTCAAAGAAAGTCAGAGCATGAGAGACATGAATTCTGAGTAATGAACATTAAGATATTGAAAGCAGGACATTGAGAAAGATATCCAATACTTTAGTGCTTGAAAGGAAGTCAGAGCATGCAACGCAAGAATTCTGAGTAATAAAACATTAACATATTGACAGAAATTAATAAGATACATAGGAAATTGTTCATGAAAGTATCAAATGAATCTCAGGTGAAGGATGAAACCAATAGCCATTCTCTATTACTGATCAAAAACCTGTTTAAAATAGTAGCAGTCAGCCATAACATATCCCAACCCTTTCTAACTCTAAAAAATTGTCCTTTATAGAGTGAGGACTCATAAAAATGATATGCCACCTTACTTCCCTTGAATTCCCACCTCAAAGACCTTTTTCAAACATGATTCCATCACTTGGAGACTTCCTAGGGATATTTCTGTTTTATAGAGTTTGAATACAAAAATGACTCTTCTTTCATTAATAATTCAAAAACTAAATTTAATAATCCTTATCAACTACAACCAAATAATTTTATGAGTGTAGGAGAGTGCTGATGTGTCATTATGCCATGTGGATGCTGAGTTGGACCTCCTCCAAGTCGAATTTTTACATTTTTTTCACAAATCTGGTTAATGAAAATTCTGAAAAATAGGCTTCAAAGATGAGTGCATAATTTCCAAACCCTGATGGCTTTACAAAAATTGAGAGAGGTTTTTGCAGAAAACCTGTGCTGAAGAAAAAATTCTTTCGTATTTCTAAAATACTTTTTCATTTGCTCATAAACCTTAAAAAACAGGTCGCTACGAAAACATGGTAGTTTCGTAGTGTGCTTTCGTAGCGTCCAAAAATAGCATTTTCACTCAAAATTTATGCTCTTTGGCTATTCTAGGGTGTCCATCATTACCTGATACCTCATCACTACCATTTCCTCTCCTTGAAAGCCACAAAAATGGGATTAAAGGCAAAAATATAGCTATAGAAATTTTCGTAGAGTTTTCCTGGCTTTAAGCCTAGGAAATGCTATGAAACTGTGGAAAACTGTTGAATTTCTAGATTTTGACCTTGCCTCAAAAAAGTAACCTCCAGCTGTAGAAACTTGGTCTTCAACATTCCATTAACCTCTTAAATCATATTCAAACTCAATTTAAGAGCCTTGAGGTGTTTCCTCTTCATTAATGATGAGTTGAGCTATGGGTTCCTCAACTATAGTCATCTTTAAACCCCTTCTCTAGTTCCTCATGGATCAATTCTAACTGCTCTTGGAGGTCTTTGACTTGGTCCTTCAGTCTTTTTTTTTCTGGATTTCAAGTGTAGGTTCATTCTTATAACATGCTTCACCTCTTCAAAAAACATCCTTTTCACCTTTAGCAAGTTTATTCATCACTAAAATGACTATGTTTTTTCTAAAAACATAGGGTTAAGAGATGAGCTCTTATCTCTCTATACTTGATATATATTACACAACTGAAGGAGGTTTTTTTAGGTTAGTATGTCTTGAATAAAAGCCTCTCTTGGTTTTTTGAAACACATCTCTAGTTGTCCAGAATCTGCATTCTACAAACATGTATAAAACAAGAAAATTCTGCATTTTGAAAATAGGACTGAAAGACATCACTTTATCTTCCAATTTGTACTGCCTTTGAGAAAAGTAAAAGAGGTTATTGTTATTTAATATTTTCTATAAAATAACCTCTCTTAGTTTCTTAAAATACTTCTCTATTTTCCGAGAAACCACCCTTGAAGTTGACTGCTCAAAGTCAGAAAACATAGAAATGCTTCATATTCGCTACGAAAATATCAACAGTTTCGTAGCATTTTCTGCCTATTTTATACTGAATTCACTATGAAAGTAGGGATTATTGGCTAAAAGAACTTTTCAGAGTTTTAATCTTGGGAAATCAAATATGTCAGCGAATGATGACTGATGGAACATGATGTGACCTATATGGAGGTGGTTTTGAGATGAAATGAGGGTGGTCTTGAAACTTAGGATAGGTTAAATACGAAAAAATGAAATTTCCTATGCCAACTTGAAAATTTTTTAAGGAGACCTTACCCTTTTGAAGGAGTGAACTGTATGACCATGTCAAGGAATGACTCACAAAATTATGAGTGATAACAGTGGCTCCACTTGGGATGGTCTGCCCCTGTGGTACAACAAAGAACCTGTAGTTCCAGTGCCATCCATCTTCTTGGAAATATAAACTATGAAGTTTATGAAAAAGTCACCAAGCTCTTATGGCCTTCTCCTTGGGCTCAAGCTTGATGATTAATGCTGAAAAACCAAATCTATACATACTGAAAATATGCTCAGTCTACTTGAGCTTATTCACACATGTTCCTACCTACCCTAATGACTGCAATCTTCATGTTTGATTCAAGCAACATGAAACTTCTAATGAAGCTAGTCATTGATTTGATTTGACACTTGAACCTTTTGACTATGCTTGAACCAAAAGTAAACAGGATACTGAAATGACCAAGGCAACATAAGATGTATCTAATCTTCATAATGAAAACATAACTGGAAATTTGAACTGTAGAACTCTTCCATGTAGTCAGCTGTAGGATCATAGAAGACATAATATATTTGATGATTATGAAGACATTTTGCAGCTTTGGACAACTCATATATGCTTTTATCAACAACACAAGATTTCAGTTGTGTGCTATCAAACTGATTTTCAAAAATAGGGTATTCTTCCTCAACATCAAAAGAGAAAGGTAGCAGCACCCTCTCTTTGTGTTCTGGCATTAAAAACTTTTGAAAAGACTGATCTTGATCATGAATACTATAAGATTGAATTTGATATTATAAAAATTCAATGTTTTTTTCAATGTTCTTAGAAAATTCATCCAAAAATTGAATCTTATCTTTTGACTTGCACTCAAATGAGTTTAAATAAGAAGACAAAGAAAAAGAAAAATTTTCATCCACATCCTCATTAGTGTGATCATCATTCCATTGTTTAGAACTTTGAATGGAAGGAGAGTCTACCACTAACTTTGTCCTTTCCATCCATGTTTCCACAAAAATAAGCCAAAACTCAACAAATGACTTAATAGATCTGATAGGAAAGCTTTCAATCCACTATTTACAATTCCCTTGAAATGAATTATAGAACAATATGATGAAAATATCTTCATGTCTGACTCTAAGAAGCTCAGTAAAGTCACGAAAATCTGATATATACTTCAAAGTCAAACTCAAATCTTCTCCATTAAATTTTAGGCTATTCCTTAAAAAATATGCATCCTTGGGAAAAGGATTTGGGAAACCCTAAATTCTTGAAAAATCTACACATGCATATCTTGAAACAAGAATGGCAGAATCTAAGTTCTTCATAAGTCCAGTGGAATCACCATGAATCTATGAAATTTTAAATTCTTCAACCAAGGTAGTTGCAGCCTCAAACGGATTTTGTGCTCCTACCTTCAAGAGTTCAGATTCAAAATTTTGGGAGTTGTATATCTTCAGACTCCTGGCAGATGCACCAAAATGTTATCACCAAAATTGTACTTGATTAGCTATTGATCAGACAACTCAATGGAACTATTTCAAACCAGCTTTTGACTAAAGCTTAGCCTCTTCAGTCTGAGAGGTCTCTCTCAAAAGGGTTTATGATATTGGTTAATGATAAAGATAGATGGCTAACTCTATGAATTGTGTCTTGGTTTTGTATGTTTGCAGGTTGAAAATATGAAGGCTTGCTACCATTGGGCTATGGAGTCAGTGACAGGGATCTCAATGACAAAGGCTCTCCTTATGGAAGTCGAGGCATGTAGATACTTAAATTAAAGTATAATACACACATACATGTTTTAATCAATATATAAATGTTCAAAGGAATTTAGAGCACAAGAGACATGAATTCTGAGTAATGAACATTAAGATACTGAAAGCATGACATTGAGAAATATATCTAATAGTTTAGTGCTTGGAAGGAAGTCAGAGCATGCAAAGCACGAATTCTGAGTAATCAAACATTAGCATATTGACAGAAAGTAATAAGATACATAGGACATTGTTCATGAAAGTATCAAATGAATCTCAGGTGAAGGATGAAACCATTAGCCATTCTCTATTACTGATCAAAATCCTGCTTACAATAGTAGCAATCAGCCATAACATATCCCAACCCTTTCTAGCTCTAAAACCCTATCCTTTATAGAGTGATGACTCATATAAATTATATTCCACCTTACTTCCCTCAAATTCCCACCTCAGAGACCTATTTCAAACATGATTCCATCACTTGGAGACTTCTTAGGGATATTTCTGTTTTGCAGAGTTTAAATACAAAAAGGACTCTTCTTTCATTAATAATTAAACAAATCAATTTAATAACCCTTATAAACTGAAACCAAATAATTTTCTCAATGTAATAGAGTGCTGATGTGTCATTATGCCACGTATGCTGAGCTGGACCTCCTCCAAGTCAAATTTTTAAATTATTTTCACAAATCTGGTTAGTGAAAAGTCTGAAAAATAGGCTTAAAAAATGAGTGTATAATTTCCAAACCCTGATGGCTTTGTAGAAACTGAGAGAGGTTTTTTTTGATGGACTTGTGCTGAAGAAAAACCTCTTTCATATTTCCAAAAGACGTTTTCATTTTCTCATAAACCTTAAAAAATAGATCGCTATGAAAAGAGGGCAGTTTCGTAGCATCCAAAAATAGCTTTTGCACTCAAAATTTCTGCTCTTTGGCTGTTCTAGGGTATCCATAATGACTTGATACCTCATCACTACCATTTATTCTCCTTGAAAGCCACAAAAAGTGGTTTTAAAGGAAAAAAGACAACTACAGAAATTTTTGTAGCGTTTTCCTGGCTTCAAGCCTAGGAAACGCTACGAAACTGTGGAAAACTGTGCAATTTCTTGATTTTGACCTTGCCTCAAAAAAGTAACCTCTAGCTGTAGAAAATTGGTCATCAACATGCCATTAACCTCTTAAAACATGGTCAAACTAAATTTAAGAGCCTTGAGGTGTTTCCTCTTCATTAATGATGAGTTGAGCTATGGGTTCCTTAACTACAGTCATCTTTAAACCCTTCTTGTCCAGCTCCTCATGGATCAATTCTAACTGCTCTTGGAAGATTTTTACTTGGTCCTTCAGTATTTTGTTCCTATATTTCAAGTGTATTTTCATTCTTATAACATGATTCACCTCTTCAAAAAACATCCTTTTCACCTTTAGCAAGTTTATTCATCGCTAAAAAGACTCTGTTTTTTCTGAAAACATAGGTTTCATAGATGAGCTCTTATCTCCTTATCCTTGATAGATATTGAAAACCTAAAAGAGGTGTTTTTAGGTTAGTATGTCTTGAAGAAAAACCTCTCTTGGTTTTTTGAAACACGTCTCCAGTTGTCCAGAATCTGCATTCTAAAAGCATGTATAAAATAGGAAAATTCTGCATTCTGAAAATAAGGCTGAAATACATCCCTTAATCTCCCAATTTGTAGCACCTTTGAGAAAAGTGAAAGAGGAAATTGTTATTTGATATGTTATTGAAAACAAACGCTCTCATTTTCTTAAAATACTTCTCTGTTTTCTCATAAACTGCCCTTGAATTTGACTGCTCAAAGTAAAAAAATAGAGAACTGCTTCATATTCGCTACGAAACTATCAACAGTTTCATAGCATTTGCTGCCTATTTTACACTAAATTTTCTATGAAAGTAGGGATTCTTGGCTAAAATGACCTTTCCGGAGTTGTAGGCTTGGGAAATCAAATATGTCAGCAAATGATGACTGATGGAAAATGATGTGACCTATATGGAGGTGGTTTTGAGATGAAATGAGGGTGGTCTTGAAACTTAGGATAGATTAAATATGAAAAAATGAGATTCCCTATGCCAACTTGAAAAAGGTTTAAGGAGACCTTACCCTTTTGAAGGAGTGAACTGCATGACCATGTCAAGTAATGACTCACAAAATTATGAGTGACAACACTTTGGTAAAAATAACCCTGTAAGTTGATGCCTTTAATTTTTCAACTTTAAAGAATCAAAATAGATGACAACTAATACAATGATATAATATGGACCAATAATTATATAATATGGATCACTCTCTAATAAATTTATTGGATAGATTAATGAGCCTTAGCGGAAGGATTCAAATAAAACACCTTTAACACAAGTATTTTAACAACATTAATTGTAAATTATGAAACTAACCATACATATGAAAACCCTACCACCCCCTCCCCCTCTCGTTATAATAAAAACATTTCTATATAAATGAAAATTTAAATATAAAATTAAACATGTTTAAAGTACAAAATTATACATCTTGTGAATATTAAAATATGTATTTCGTTTCAAAATTTGGATGAATTTTGACTCAAAAATATGTATTTCGTTTCAAAATTTGGATGAATTTTGACTCAAAATTGTACTATAAATATATAATTATAGATGTGTTTAAGAATTTCATAAAAAAATTGAGTATTAATATAACATTATAAATGTACTTAAGACTTTATTTTAAATTTATGAGGTATTTCATTGAATTGAGTTGTTTCTTTTTAGAGTTATTGGTTTATTAGATAAATATGTGTGACATATTATTGATGATATTTAAAAGTAAGTTGAGTATATTATATTGAGAAATTTGATCCCTCTCAAAGCTTGATAGATCTAGAGTTAAGATGGATATATGTCAATTTGAATTATATATTTTTTTCTTTGGAAAAATATCATAATTTCATTTCAATTTTCATAAAAATTAACAAAATTATATGAGAATCCAATGCGTAGCTTTATGGTTCAGGAGTAAGGAAAAACTAAAATTATAAATTACAAAGGAGAACCATTGCCAAAACATTCTCGAACACCTTTTGTGGATGTTCTTTGTCAGAGTTTGAGCTTTCTGAAACATGAAATCTCTTTGTGCCTGTCATCCTATCTCCATTTCCAACCATTGCATCATGATGTTCCTCTACATGGATGAATTCTATTTCTAAGTTGTTTTGCATATGAGATGCGTGTTCATGATGAACTCAGGTATTCTTATCTTCTTGCGCTGAAAAAAGTTCCTTGATTTCTCCTCCTTTTTTTAGGTAAATAAGATCAAAAGGTTGCCAACCTTTTTTGTTAGTATCCTTCCCCTTTTTATTTTTTGGTGATTTTCCACCAAATGGGATGAGTCCCTGATCTGAAATGAGGGAAAAGTTGTTAATGCTATGCAAGCTCCCTCATCAGGATAAAAAATGTGTTTCTTATGTGCATGGATTTATGTGTAATGAGTAGATTTCTTCCACAATTTAATTTTTAAATGTCTTAGAAAAGAACATGCCAACATCAACAACTGAAAATACATATACATCAAACCATAAGACAAGAAGTTTGATGAAGGAGTTCACTCCGCCTGGGCTACATCTCCTTGGCCTGTCAACATGACTAGACCACTCTTCTACTTGGTGAACAAAGGTACATACAAATATACTACCCTTACTATGTGGCTATCACCCCTTCAAGGTGATGTTCTCCTGCAAACAACTCTCACATATATCAACAATACAACAATCTCCTACAGAGATGACCTGTACATCACCAATGAGTTCTAGAAATCCCTGACGAATACACTCCAATTCCACACTGAAGCATACATAAAAAATCTTCATAAACTTAATGAATGAAGAAATAAAACCAGAACTGAACCATGCTAGCCATAATTGTTGTAACAACAGTTCCATAAATGAGAAAAACCCCTTCAAGATATCCTCCTTGATCAACAGCTTCAAAAACTGCTTCAAATGACTGAATGATCTATACACCCTCCTTGTCAAACCTGCAATTTGACCTTAAAGATGTGTTCAAAACATAAAACATAAGTTACCATTCAATTGAAAGCATCCTTAAACCCCTGAGTAGCCTCTTTTGGTTCTTCATTTTGTCTATAGGTCCTCTAGACATGGCCTCCTCTCTTGGTGGCCCTAGGCATATTTTATCTTCAAGTGGGAAAAACACCATCAATAAGTGATCCTCTACCTCTGAAACTTGTTCCAATGGATTCCCATCATGCCAAAATTCTAAGAATGACTTTTATTAAGCTCAATTTCGTCGAATATTGCCCAAGATAGGTCTCATTTACTCCAAGCCTAGAAAACTGCTACTAAAACTGGAAGACTACTAGTTAAGTCCACTAAAAGTTGAAGTGCTGCCAAAATTGGTGCACTCCACCAAGTTAACCACCACTTTAATTGCGCATTAATTATAGGATAAGCACATCTTAATGACAAGATAAACACTGTTTAAATATAAGTGTGTTTTAGTGCTAATATTGTTTTAATGTGGCTTAACCACATTTATCTGTTAATTAAACTTGTTTTAACATTTCCGCTATTTGATTGTTTGTAGTGCCTAGTCCTTCCTCCGGACCCCCGCATTTTGGCGCGATAAGATTCAAATACAAGTGGCGGCCTTTGTGGTTAAGAACCACGTGGTAGGTGAGTTGGTAGGCCATCGGTGTAGTGTGGAGTAGGCCAGGTGTTCAACCCCCATTTCCACCATAGCTTTTTGTAAAGACGTATAACAAATATTTCCCGCCAACTTTAGAGTTGCCCACCAAATTAGAACCGTCGCTGGTTTAACTAGAAGCTCTGCCATAGTTGGTTAGATCCGTGAGTTGTATGGTTTAAAACTTTTGGTTATATATATATATATGTTGTAATATATAATTCCACCATAACAAACCTGTCCGCCAACATATAATAAGGTCCATCCACCATGTAGTTAAGGTTAAGACTTACGATATATCAAAAATGCGTGCCATCCATAATTTCCAACCTTGCCATATATGTAAAATAAGAATTCGAACCAAGGGTTTGAGAGGGCCCACCAGAGAGGACACATGGCGCCCTCTGGTTGGGTTGTGCTCCAACCTAAAAAAAATTCAAATTCAAACTTGGGAAGATATTGGAGGTCATTGGGAAATTTTTACCTTCACAAACCCACCGGGCGAATCTGGAGATGACACTTGTCACAGTGCCACTGGCTGCAATCTTGAGAATATTTCTGAGGTGCTGAATGGACTACTAAGTCATCTATTGTACCTGTTCTGTCCATTTTTTACTTGTTTTGGAAAGCGAACAATAGACGATAACTCAATCATACGAACTCGAATTTTGACGAAACAAGTTGCGCTGGAATCCTAGTGACGAAATTTATCTGATCGTTCAGGTCTGAAACAATTTTGAGCACTTTGAAATTTTAGCTAATTTTAGGCCCTGGTCCAAATTCTGATCACTCCTTCCCACTAATGGGATTTTGGACCCACAAAAGCTAATAATTATCTTCTTGAGATTCAACAGTCTTCTGATTTCCAGTTATATCAACTGATTTTACTTGACAAGTCTTCTTTGACAATCACCTTGACATGCCTTGCATCGTAATTGGCCATGTCTCTCAACCATTGCTCTTTGGCTGTTGCTAACCCACTTTAGCAGTGCAGGCTACTGTAAACTGATACATACCCTGCTGTACCAAATCGATCTCTATGTGCTTGGAAAACTGTTAGCCTTCCCACTGAGAATTAAGTCCCTCTTGCAACAAATGCATTCAAGCTTCTTCTTGGAAATCCTCTTACCCAAATTAAGATTGCAATATGAGTGAACACTTGGCTTCAACACAAAAGACCAGCTTGTTCTGCAATGGCTGCAAAACACTTTTCATCTCATCCACTTCCTGCTGAATGGACCTCAAACTTCCTGCAACATCTTGTCACAAGAACACGCAATCAATCTTGAAAAGAAAACATTATGCAAGAATTGCAATGAGGACCACCTCTTTTTTTTGCTCCTTCAAAGCAATGAATGTCACCTCCTGTAATATCAAGTACATGGCGATATTCTTGCACATTGGTGTATCCAATATTGACTCACAATCAACAAACACCAACGATTAAAACATAAGTCGATCAACATAATTGACAAACATAGTCGACAAAAAAAAAACATGTGACATCAACAACACAAGTCGACATGAAATGTACATCACAATCAAAATAAATCGATATGAAATGTGTGTGACATAATCGAAACAAGTCGACATTCCATGATACATATTGACAACACTCATGCATTTATCTATTCACAATGAACCTATCACAAGTTCTCTATTTACACATACAAAATCTCATGCATATGTACATTTTTCAACTCTCTCTTTCAAGTGCAAATAAGTACATAAACCCAAAACATATGGATGATCATAAGAGTTGAACTGAATGATAAATTGCTGCAACATATATGAGTGACATACCCATCTTTTACACCATCTTGGCGAAATTTTGCAACAAATAGAAATGCCTTCAACCGAACAACATTCACATGCAATATTGCATCATACAATGTAAAGAAACAAACCATTTCAATGGTGCCTATGCGGAGAGACAAACAGGTACGAGCTCTGGATGCAAAGTCCAACACCTTGTTGCTTCATGTCCTCTTTTTTTAAAGTAGGTACATGATACCCAATCATCATTATCATCAGAAGACCATTCTTCTGGTGCAAGATACCCCAAGCCTTCATGCTCATGCCTTTATTTCGCCTCTATTGGGTTCTTGATGCCTTGCTGATTTGCACCAAGACCCAAGCCTTCTTGATATCCCATCTTTTCCAAGATCTTGGACCCAATACCTTTGTTGTGTCTTTCAAAGGCTACAAAAGAATTTTAATCAATATGTGCATACAAGTAAGAAGCATATGCATGCTCACCATTTGTCTCATCTTTTGATTGAGACACAAAGATGGATTCATACTCCTTCCAGATTCTCAAGGTGTCCTCTTGAACTCTTGTTTCTTCTTCTTATTGCTCCTCAACATAAGATGTTGATTGAACCTTTTAGGTCTTCATAATTTAGCAGAGTGACAAGACTAATCGCTGCAGACACTACATCAAAAACCACTTTGGGATTCTAGGATCTAGCCCTCCTAAATCTAGAGAGGGATCTCTCTATAAGTGCAAATATTGATTTATCTTTAAGGTCTTGGTATGATATTAGGCTAGTTGTTAAGAACAAGGGTTCTTTGTTTGTTTGGTTGGTCAGGTATGGTCTTTGATTGGATGGAATATCACAAAATGAAAGAGTTCAAAAGGTGAAGGTGCAAGTATATTGAGAAGTATTCAACAGATAGGACTAACATGAAACAACCTTAAACCATTGGGCAATGGAGTCACAAAAGGGTTTAATTACGCAACAATTTCAATAGTGATCCAAGGGGTAAGTCATCTATATCAAAAGATCCTTTAGATTAAATGATGGAATGGAACATTAAAAGTGTTGAGAAGGTGGAAAAAGTCAATAATTTCAACAAGGATTTATCAAATTTCCAAACAAGAAAATCCTTTTTAAGCAACTGTTTAAAACCAACCAAAGACAGGGCTAACCATAAACTTCTTTGGACAAGCTTGTGTTAAAGCTAACTTATCAGACAAACAATCCAGTAATCCACATGACTACTTTCAGAAGGGATGAAAACAGATAAGAAAACGAAGTGCAGCTTAAGATCAAGTCAGATGCATTAAAATCTAGGCTTTCTTTCAGCATACTCTTAGGGAAACCTTCAAAACAACCTTTGGATAAAGAACTAGAAGACAGGGCAAAACATAAAATTTTCTAGTTTAAATCTACTTAGCATGTATTGAAAATATCATTCAAGAACTTCCTTTCAAGTTTCACACATCAAGACATGGACTAACCAACATTCCTTGATAATGTTTATACTTAACTTAAGTCATTCTTAAACACACAATTGGAAGAAAACATAAATATAAAGCTTATCAGTGAAAGTAGGGTACCTTTAACAGTAAATCCTAACTCTATATTTGCTATTCTTTATCAGAGAAAGATGAACAAAATGGCATACAATAAAGGAAAATAAATAACAGTAAGAGGTACTTCGCCAATGATATAGACCAGGATCCCAAAAACCAGCTTGTATATTGATTGTCAATCTAGTTACATACTTCAAGTCCAATGTTTCATCACATCAACAACTTCTCTTCTCAACCTAACTTCTTCAATAACTTAACAGAGCTTCAGAGCTTCAGAGTTTATTTACATTCAACAATGATTCGATACAGCAACTATTACATCAGAAATCCAATAACCAACCCTTAAACTATCTTCTACAGAAGTATTTATAGAAGAAATTAGGAGGTGGGATGAAAGAAAAGATCTCTAGGTTCAATTAATACAAGTTAATGCTTCTCGACCTTTGAGGGGCTCAATAGAGATTTTTTTTGATATTTCTCTGTATTAATTGGTTTTCATTAAGTTTTTGGCTACTTGGCAGTTTTTGTTGACTTTAAAACACTTTAGGCGAGTTGGCAATAAATCTAGCTGTCTTCAAACAAAATATCTCTGGCTAGGCAATAACTATGCCCTCTTTTGATTTATGGAAGTTGCAGGTGGCTCTTTGGTAGCTAGAGAGGATTCAATTAGCCTCTGATGTGGCAGTGGAGGCCTTTCGGACTGATATATCTCTTTGTTTATTCTTAAAACACTTTTAATCTGCTTTACTCTGTGTTTTAAGCCTAATTAGGCCTTGATTTTCATTTCTGGTCTTTATCCTTTAACAACTGTGGATTAGGCCTTTGATTCTCGAATTGGTGCCTTAATCCCTTTAAACTCTGTTTAAAATCATAAATCTTCACTTATGCACTGATCTTATCCTTTGACACTGATACTCTTTGTTCAATTGTTGTTCACTGTGTTTTGCTATGTTGCAGGCACACAAAAGGTTTTATAACATCACCAATGCTCGTGAGGCACGGGAAAATTCATAGTTTTAAACCTTGTAGACTCCTTTTCTTCGTGAATAATGGCCTGGGGGATCGTCATCCCTGGCCTTCGTTTATTTTTAAGACTGTAGAAAAAACCTTAATACCTTGCAAAAAGCGAACAAAGTTAAGAAAAACCAGTGGAAAATAGGTTAAAGGCTGCTTTGGGCGGTTTGGGAGTGAGGTTAAGTCGGGGCCATTGGATTAGAATATCCAACGATCGAGATCAACCGACGAAATCTTTCGGCCCAATAGATAGAGTGGAAATGTGAATGGTGGTAAGTTTAAATCGGGGCTGTTTGATCTTCGGAGATCGATGGCGGAGAACTCTCAATGAAGCGTTTGGGAGAAAATATAGAAGGCAAGTGAATGGAGATCGGGATATACCGTAAACCATTCCATCAAAGTAATGAACGGTCAAGATGAATTGATAAAATGTTTGGGGAGAGTAGAAGGATGGTGTATGAAATAGGGGTGAGATTAAATCGAGACCGTCCGATCTAAAAGATCAATGGTCAAGATCCAAAGATGAACAAAGCAATGTGGCTGGTAAGAGGGTTTCACAAAAAAAATGCGATTCGATACAAATGTCAACATGCGTCCCTTTAAAAACCGCCTGTTTCGCACTTTTTCTGGGCATTAAACACTAGGTGCAAACATTTTGCGAAATGGATTGTGAGCTGTCGGAATTGAGGGCCCAGATCCGACGGTGCGGATCGCATGCGACGGGAAAGTTACACAAGCGGGGGAAAAGGTGGGCCCGGTATTATTTTGTCGCGGAGTGTTGGTTGAATGGTTCATCGGGTTTAATCTCGTCCGTTTGATCTAATGAATGGACGGCTAGATTTGAATCGGGGAGCGGGGTTGTGGAGGGGAAAAGGAAAAGTGAAAAGTTGCGATGCGATGGTGTACTGACCATCGGATCAAAGGGATGATCGATGGTCCAAATTAAATCATGGATCGCATGGGCGGAGGGCAACATGATGGATGGGCGTGATGCGATGAGATCTGGAACGTCAGATGAATGAGGATCAACGGCTGAGGTTTGTTCTGAGGGATCACATCAGAACTTTGAAAGACATGAAAAAAGGAAGGACCCATGCGGATTTGCGATGCGATGAGCCGATGGCCGTTAATCTGTAGAGATCGACGGCCCAGATTTATTTTAAACATTCATGTTGGGAATGGAAAAAAAAAAGGAAAAGGGGTTCGGGAAAGGGTTTGAAGCCCTTTAGCACTCGGTTGCGGGGCTTAAGATCTTATGAGGCGGAGGTTTAAAGGAAATAATCCCTCGGGGGCTTAAGTCCTATATAATATAAGAAGGGTGTTTTATACCAAAAAACAGGGTTTTTCAGGACTAAAACAGGGTTTAGATAGAGGAGATAAGAGTTTTTAAACCAAATGAAAGGTGAAAAAATGGATTTAAAGGGTGTTTGTTATGAATTAGAAGGTTAGATGAAGGTTTATGGAGGGATTTTATGGAGGAAAAAGGATGAACAATGGAATTGTTTTATGAGTGAAAATGATGGAAAATGGGATTTTTAAGCAATCTTTCTCTTGGCACACAACAGGTTCTTTTGGATAATGAGGGAAACAACAGTGAAGATTAACTCAGAGGATAAAATATCTTCATAAGACTTTAAGAAATAACAATTTGGACATGAATTGTTTCTTAAAGGCTAAAAGAGATTTAGCCACCATTTGATATGGAAAATTTTATAGGTGGCTAATAGTGGCTCCACATGGGGATGGCATCTTCTTGAAGATGTCAAGAATCTTCAGCTATTGATCTCTGGCTTTTCAGCAAGCTAGTGCCTTATCCATTGGGCTGCAACTTTCTTTTCTTTTGCTGATCTTTCTTTGACTTGATGATTTCTGCAGCAATCTGAAACAATGGAATTCTATCAAAACAAATCTTCTACCTACCCATTCCTAATGATCCTAACATTTTTTCTTCTTCGGAGTGCATTTGAACTAGAAAACTCTCTTCATCAACATTTTATTCTTTTGAAAACATGAAAACTAATCTATTTCTACTCTTATTTCTCCATGAACTCAGATTAAGCAGTTGAGTTCATAAGCTTCTCTACCTAACTACTATATGTTAGGATTAGACTGTTTGACAGACCTTTATTCTCTAAATTCTAAAACAGGAAATATAAAAGCAACAAAGCCAGGATTTAACAGTCTAACTTGCTGCTGATCTATGGCATAAAAACAAGCTGCACATAGACCAAATTTGCAGAAAATTAAAACAAAAAATGTGAAGGCTTCAGATCTGAAAATTTCAAAACATCCTTCATTATTTCTTCAGCTCTGTTTTGAATTTGTTTGAGCTATCTCCTCTTTCTTTTCTGGTTCAAGTTTTGGGCATATTAGAACCAGTTTTTTTTCCATCTTTGGCTCAAGATTTGATCTAATTAGAGCCATTCTTCTTTTGAGATTCATATGTTCAGATTTTGAGATATTTTGAACCTTCATTTTTCTATCCTATTCTATCTTACTGATAAGCCAAGATTGAGCTATTTGGCTGATCTAATTCACTAACCTATCAGCAGTAAATTGAAAAACCAATTAGTCATGATTAGGTTGTATGACTAACTAGAAGTGTGTTCTTAGGAGTGGCATTTGAGCTTGCACACTTTCAGATTTTGTTTCTCTTTTTTGGTATGGGGCTGTACCTTTCTTATTTTCATCGTGCCCTGTTTTCTATTTATATTGTTTTTGTATTTTCTTTTTTCTAACTTTGAATGCAGTGATGGATGTAATATTTACAATGAAGAAAAAATAAAAAAACTTCAAACTGATACAATCAAGAAAAATAATGTTTGAGCATCCTGCCATTGACAGGACCTCCAAAGAGTTAAGTTCCATTGATTCCCTGTAGGAAATAAGCATTGTTACCAGCAGTAGAATGAATAAGATAAGGGCCCATCCATAAGTTATCAAATTTCCCATGTTTTACCTTATCTTCTCTCATGGAATCCCACTTTAAAACTTTGTCACCAATGTTGAAATCACTGGCTTTTGTCCTTCTATCAAACAGCTTCTTGATGCTTTCTTGCTTCTGTAATGCTCTATTGTAGACTTCCTCTCTGGTTTGTTGAAGATGTATAGTCTGATTGATTCTTCTTGTCATATCATTATCCTCAGACTGTACTTCTTGGATCAGCTTCATGACTGGCACTCCTAGGCTGGTTGGAAAAATTGCATTTGCCTCATAAACAAGTTGGTAGGGTGACATTCCAATTGATTTCTTAAGTGTTAATCTGTCAGCCCATAATGCATGTACTAGCTTTGTGTGCCATGATTTTTTATTGTCTTCCAGCAACTTCTTGATTATATTTACCAAACTCTTATTTGAGGATTCTGTCAGCCCATTACCTTGAGGGTAATAAGCAGTAGAATGACCCAATGTAATCTGATATTTGTGACAGAATTCAACCATCTTTTTGGATCCAAATGCAGTAGCATTATCAATGATAATCTTCCTAGGACATCCAAATCTAGATAAGATATGATTTTCAAGGAATTTTATGATAACAGAGTCATTGGCTTACCTAGAAGGGATGGCTTCTATCCATTTGGTGAAGTAATCTGTTGCAGTGAGGATCCATCTATGTTGGGAAAATGAGGCTGGATGGATTTCCCCTATGAAATCTAGACCCCACTGTTGAAAAGGAGCTTCAACAGTGATTGGTTGTAGAGGTAAGAGAAGCAGTTTTCTTTTGCCTTCAAAAATTTGGCATTTATGACAGGTAATAATCATTTTATGAACATCTTGAGAGAGGGTGGGCCAGTAGTAACCAGCTCTAAGGATTTTATTGGCAGTTGTCTTCTAATAGAGGTGGCCTCCACATTCTCCTTCATGGAACTCATGCTTGATCTTATCTGCATCATTCTCAGGCAAACATTTAAGCAATAATCCACTAACATTTTTCCAATATAGACATTTATCCAAAATACAGTAATTAACAACTTTCAACTTTAAAAATCTTGCCTTTGTTTTAGATAAACCGGAAGGTGTATTCAAATTGAGCAAAACATACAAAATATCAGCATACCAAGATGAAAACAGAAAATGATCTTCAATAATGGGAGTTGGCAACTCCTCCTGTTCATCTAATGCATTAATCATGTTTATATCAATAGCTTCAAAATTAGACTCAGCCATCAATCTTGCTAGTCCTTAGCCTTTTAAGAGCTTAGTGGGCTTGATTTATAAATCATATTCAAGTATCACAACAATCCACTTTCCTCTTTTTCCATCTGGGTCCTGGGTTAGAATGTCTTTTACAACTGAACTTGGCACAAATGCAATTATGTGGGAGTGTAAAATGTAAACTCTGATGTCTTTTAAGGCTTTGACTAAGGCAAAGGCTTGTTTTTCCATGATATTGTACTTCAGAGGTGCATCTCTCAATGCCTTACTAAAGAATGCAATTGGCTGCTCTTGTCCCTTCAAATTTTTTTGTAATAGGACAACAGCCACTGTGTGTTTTGATGCAAATGAAAAAATGAAAAAATCTTTTGAAAAATCAGGACTAATGAGAACTGGTGTTTTGGTTGATGCTTGTTTTACCAGTTCAAAAGATTTCTTTACTTCTAAGGTCCATTTAACTCCTTCCTTTTTCAGCATGTTTGTTATGTTTCTAAGGAGTTCAGCTAGATTGGGTATGAACCTTCTTAAGAAATTAATCTTCCCAATGAAAGATTGAAGTTCCTTGATGTTTCTAAGATGGTTGATTTGCAATATACCATCAATCCTTTTTGGGTCTATCTTTATCCCCTCTTCTGATATGATATGTCCAAGTAGTTTGCCTTCTTGGAGACCAAACATTGTTTTCTTTGGATTTAAAGATAACCCATATTTTCTGCATTTCTCAAAGACTTTTCTCAAGTTTTCTAGGTGTTCTTCATCTGTTTTGGAAAAAACAGTGATATCATCAAGGCAAATAATGATAAAGAAACCTAATTCTTCTGAGAATGCAATATCCATGGCTCTCTGAAATGTGGCACCAACATTCATTAAACCAAAGGGCATTTTCACATACATGAAAGTACCCCAAGGTGTAGTAAAGGCTGTTTTGATTTGATCATCAGGATGTACCAGAATTTGGTTATAACCTGAGAAGCCATCTAGCAAAGAAATTCTTTTAGAACCAACTACCTTTTGTAAAATGTGATCCATCTTGGGTAAACGGTAGTTGTCCTTTAATGAGGCTCTGTTTAAGTTCCTAAAATCGATACAAAGCCTTATTTCTCCTGTCTTTTTCCTTACTGACACAAGATTAGACACCCAATCTGAATATCTAATAGGGACTATAATTCTAGCATCAAACATTTTCTTAATTTGTTTCTCAACTAGGGGTAATTGAACAGGGTTTATTCTGCACAATTTTTGTTTATAGGGCTTCTGGTTTTCCTTGAGAGGTATCTTATGCTGAATTATCTCTGTGTCATAGGACTTTAGATCCTCATAACTCCATTCAAATACATCAGAAAATTCCTTCAACAGCTCAATATATTTCAGTTTGATGTGAGCTGGAAAAGTTCTAGACAGTTTGATCATTTTTGGTTTTTGTTCACTGCCTATGTTACATTCTTCAACTTCAATTTCAACAGGCTCCAGTTTTGGTTTTTTGGCAACATCATTGAAATCAAACAATTCTTCTAATGGGACCAGTATTTTTGGCAAACTTTGAGTGTTAGATTGCAGCATTTCTAGATCTTCTTTTTCTAAATCTGCACTAATTTCTGTGGCATGTTGAAGATTATTAGCTAACAGATTTATATCAGCGATCTCTGGAGACTTTAATTCTTCATCAAGTGGGTTTTATTCAGTAGGACAGTCTGGTTCCTACTCTGAATCTAAACTTGGAAGTTCAAATTCATTTCTGGACTGTAGGAAGTCTTCTATTTGTTTATCTCCATCAAACACTTGCCAATATTTTTCATTTTCTGGGACAGCTGGTCTAAATTTGATTTGGGTGGTGCATTGTTTGGTTTCATAAGGTGTTAGAAAATTTCTAGCAGCAAAGGCTAAACCATTAGCAAGGATATTTTGGTTTCTTGGGATAAAAATAAGTTGGAATTCATCAAATGTTTTCAATAAATCAATGACATCATTTCTATAGGCTCTAAGTCTGGGGTGTTTGGCACTATATTCCCCATTCACTTGCCTAATAATAAACTTTGAATCCCCATGAACTTTTATCCTTTTGGCCCCTAATTTTTTCAATAAGAATAAGCCTAAAAGGAGAGATTTGTACTCAGCTATGTTATTTGAACATTGAAAATTTAACTTGTAGGAATGCCCTTCAGTATGATTTTTCTCAGTGTTATGTATCCATATGCCTGCTCCAGCATTATTCTTTGTACAAGAGCCATCAAAGTTCATACTCCAAAGAGGACTGTTTTCAGAATTACTAGTTTGACTAGTATCCTCTTTATCTATTGTGCTTTTGGATTGTTCATGTAAGTCAGCACTATGTTGAAATTGGTTTAGTTCCTCATGTTCTTCATTATGTTGAGGACAACCAATGGATGACTGTTTTGTAGCTCTAGACCTGTGATTTGTTTGTTGTGATTTTATGATTTGGCAAACTGTCTTAATGCTTTTGTCTTGTCTTCCTCCTTTTCTGTGTCTGCCACTATGTTACAGTGAGAAGTGGCTGCTAGATCAGTTAAAGTTTCCTGCTCATTAAATACTGCATGATTGAAAGAATAAATGAGTCAAGGCTTGTATGCACAGAATAAAGAGGAGAGTTTTCTGGTCTCTCTTGTCTACTAACCATGTATTGCATATGAGATTCCCTATAAAGTCTCCTGGTTTGATTAAAGACAGGGATGGTAGCATATGTCATATCCATTTGCATTGTTCCTTGTAACTTAGCTCCCCAAGATCTTGATAACAACATACCATACTTGGGGGGTACATCAGCCACTACAATATCCATCACTAAATACTTGGCTGGAATTTGTGCTAAGTTTACACAGAGGTCTTTGATCAAACCTAAACATTTCACGCTACTGGAGTCAAAGGAGTATAGATCTTTGTATGGTTTGGTGATTTCAAGGCCTAGACTCTCCATTACTGCTTTGGGCATTAAATTATGAGAGGCCCCTGAATCATGCATGGCACTGTGTAAAATTTTGTCATGAATTTTCAAACTAACATAAAAAGGAGGAACTGGCCCTTCTTGGTATCTTCCTTCAATTTTAGGACCAAATAAGAGCTCTGGTTGGTCATCATTGAGGTTGATAGTGTCATTATTTTCTCCTATGTTGAAAGCTTTCAAAATTTGTGATCTATATACATCTTGGGTGACTAATTCAGTGAGGGGAACATAGATCTTAATCTTGGCAATTTCCTGTTCCAAACTGAAAGGCATCTGACTTTTTACAATGTTTGTTTCAGCCTTATTAATCACCATTCTATCAGCAGAATCAGCTTGCTGATTTCTTCTATTTACAATGGTCAAAATTGTTTTAATAGGAGCACTAGCCAAGGTGCTAACGCTGCTAAGGTCTGCACTCTGTTTTGCATTAATTTGAGTGCCTTTCTCTTTGTATTTATCAGAATTTACAGCCACTGTTTTGTCCTTTTTTTTAATGTTTTTGGGTTTGATCACAGGGCTGTTTTTTGCAGAATTTTCAGAGGTTTTGGTTTTGGGAGTTTCCTGATTCTTTTTACTCCTAAGTTCATAGTCTTTTGGAGTCTCTATGATGGCATTTTCCAGCTGTTGGTAGTAACTTTCATCTTCCATTCTTCCATCATCATAGGGTGTGTATAAACCTTGTTTCTTATTGTGAGGAACATGAAAAGAATCATTGTCTACTCCCAACATGTTTATATCATCTTCCTCTGTTTGTTCAATTGTTTCTTCAACCTCACTTACATAGTTTTGATGAAAAGGAGGTGTAATCTGTTGATCATCCTCTCTTTGTCTGTTTTGAGGTTGGTTTCTCCTAAAATTCTGATTTTGGTTTTGAGATTGATTTCTGTTTTGGAGAGTTGATTGGTTTTGACTAGCTTGTGTTCTCTCAAGTATGCTCATCTTTTTCATCATTTCCTCCATCATTCTTTCCATCTTTGAGCCCGATGTGGAAGGTGCAGATTCCTCCCTAAATGATACTTTCTTCTCACTCCTCATCCTTGCTCTTTTCTCCATCAGATTCACTTCCACAACAAGAGCTCCCTTTTGCATGTCTTCTAGAGTCAAAGGGTCTATTTCTCTCAGCTGATAGGCCATTTCAGGATCAAATCCTTCAGAAAACTTGTTTAAGGCTGAACCTTGTGGAGGTTTCAATTCTGGGGGTAGGGCATTATATGCACTATTGAATCTAGTGCAATAATTTTGAACACTTTCCCCAGTATTTCTTTTGAGGTTATTATAATCTGCAAGTATTTGGAGAGGGTTTTTCTTAACTTCCCATTTGTTTAGGAATAACTGATGGAGGGCTTGAAGGTCATTGATACTATTAGGGGTTAAGCCTTTGAACCATTTTCTTGCTTCTCCCCCTAAACTTTGAGCAAACAATCTAAGTTTGAAAGTTTCATCATCAATCTCATTCCTGTCAAAATAGTCATTCATCTTGTCCACATGTTGTGAAGCAATAGTAACACCACTGGCATTAAACAATGGTATCTTGGACTGATAGTCCTGTGGAAGATTGACTAAAGGTAAAGGAAGGACTAGGGGGGCATACCGTGTTGCCATGATAGGAGGTTGTGGGAAAAATGGAGGTTTTACAGGTGGAGGATGTAGAATGGGAGGGGGTTGATGAAATGGTGTGGTTTGAACAGTGGATGTGTGGATAACAGAAGTGGATGGACCAACAAGAGATTGTTGGGCAGACCTAGGATGAGAGAAACCAAAATTATGAAGGAAATGTGAATAAGGTGGAGTAGTTTCTCTGCTACTAGGATGTTCACTTCTGTGTTGAGATGAAGGTGGAGACTCAGAGTCTATCTAAATTATATCATCAAGTGACCTAGTTCTAAATGGGTTTCTTAAGTCAACTTCTACATCTTGTAGAGCTACAAGGTTTTCAGGAACATAATTAGCTCTAACAATTGGTTTGACAATATTTGAAGTTTGAACCTTAGGAAACTTCCTAAGTATTCTTTCAGGATTATCAACTATATCAGGAGGATTTGGGTCAGGATGGGCTCTAGTATGGACCATTCTAGAAGCCACAATGTTGTGTTTTAGACCTACTAACAAGAAAAGTTTAACCAGATATGAAAATCTTTAGGAGGAAAACTGATCTTTAGCAAGAAAACTTTAATCCTCAAAGTCTTCTTAACTGAGTTTGTATGATGTGATGATAGTAATGGGTTTCCCAGTGGATTCTTTTGGTCTGTTTAGGATTTTGGAGTCACTAGATGGAAATTTTTAGCTTTAGAAGGTAAAATGTTTTATGGTCCACCACCATTAATAGGTCCGAATAACAAAGAAAATCAGCAGGCCTACTGATCTCCAGTGGAGTCACCAGGTGAAGAGTTTTTACTTGATTTCAGGGTTTTGAAATTTTTTCACCATCAACAATCAGAATCACTCTAGGCAGACACTTGGTTCATTGTTTGAAAATGGGATTATCTGAGTTGTGAAGTTATCTATTACTTCAAAAAGTTCCCCAGTATGGTCACCAGAGATGTTAGGTCTCTGTTATTTAGCAGAGTGACAAGACTAAACGCTGCAGAGACTACATCAAAAACCACTTTGGGATTTTAGGATCTGGCCCTCCTAAATCCAGAGAGGGATCTCTCTATAAGTGCAAATATTGATTTATCTTTAAGGTCTTGGTATGATATTAGGCTAGTTGTTAAGAACAAGGGTTTTTTGTTTGTTTGGTTGGTCAGGTATGATCTTTGATTGGATGGAATATCACAAAATGAAAGAGTTCAAAAGGTGAAGGTGCAAGTATATTGAGAAGTATTCAGAAGATAGGATTAGCATGAAACAACTTTAAACCATTGGGCAATGGAGTCACAAAAGGGTTTAATTGCGCAAAAATTTCAAGAGTGATCCAAGGGGCAAGTCATCTATATCAAAATATCCTTTAGATTAAATGATGGAATGGAACATTAAAAGTGTTGAGAAGGTGGAAAAAGTCAATAATTTCAACAAGGATTTATCAGCTTTCCAAACAAGAAAATCCTTTTTAAGCAATTGTTTAAAACCAACCAAAGACAGGGCTAACCATAAAATTTTTTGGACAAGCTTGTATTAAAGCTAACTTATCAGACAAACAATCCAGTAATCCACATGACTACTTTCAGAAGGGATGAAAATAGATAAGAAAACGAAGTGCAGCTTAAGATCAAGTCAGAAGCATTAAAATCTAGGCCTGCTTTCAGCATACTCTTAGGGAAACCTTCAAAACAACCTTTGGAGAAAGAACTAGAAGACAGGGCAAACCATAAAATTTTCTAGTTTAACTCTACTTAGCATGTATTGAAAATATCATTCAAGAACTTCTTTTCAAGTTTCGCACATCAAGACATGGACTAACCAACATTCCTTGATAATGTTTATACTTAACTTAAGTCATTCTTAAACACACAATTGGAAGAAAACATAAAGATAAAGCTTATCAGTGAGAGTAGGGTACCTTTAACAGTAAATCCTAACTCTATATTTGTTGTTCTTTATCAGAGAAAGATGAAAAAAATGGCATACATGAAAGGAAAACAAATAACAGTAAGAGGTGCTTCACCAATGATATAGACCAGGATCCTAAAAACCAACTTGTATATTGATTGTCAATCCAGTTTCATACTTCAAGGCCAATGTTTCATCACAGCAACAACTTCTCTTCTCAGCCTAACTTCTTCAATAACTTAACAGAGCTTCAGAGCTTCAGAGTTTATTTACATTCAACAATGATTCGATACAGAAACTATTACATCAGAAATCTAATAACCAACCCTTAAACTATCTTCTACAGAAGTATTTATAGAAGAAATTAGGAGGTGGGATGAAAGAAAAGATCTCTAGGCTCAATTAATACAATTTAATGCTTCTCGGCCTTTGAGGGGCTTAATAGAGAAGTTTTCTAATATTTCTCTGTATTAATTGGTTTTCATTAAGTTTTTGGCTGCTTGGCAGTTTTTTTTGACTTTAAAACTCTTTAGGCGAGTTGGCAATAACTCTAGCTATCTTCAAACAAAATATCTCTGGCTAGGCAATAATTATACCCTCTTTTGATATATGGAAGCTGTAGGTGGCTCCTTGGTAGCTAGAGAGGATTCAATTAGCCTCTGATGTGGTAGTGGAGGCCTTTCAGACTGATATATCTCTTTGTTTATTATTAAAACACTTTTAATCTGCTTTACTCTGTGTTTTAGGCCTAATTAGGCCTTGATCTTCATTTCTGGTCTTTATCTTTTAACAACTGTGGATTAGGCCTTTGATTCTCGAATTGGTGCCTTAATCCCTTTAAACTCTGTTTAAAATCATTAATCTTCACTTATGTACTAATATTATCCTTTGACACGGATACTCTTTGTTCAATTGTTGTTCACTCTGTTTTGCTATGTTGCAGGCACAAAGAAGGTTTTATAACATCACCAATGTTCGTGAGGCATGGGCAAATTCATAGTTTTAAACCTTGTAGACTCCTTTTCTTCGTGAATAATGGCCTGGGGGCTCATCATCCCCGGCTTTCGTTTCTTTTTAAGACTGTAGAAAAAACCTTAATAACCTGCAAAAAGCGAACAAAGTTAAGAAAATCCAGTGGAAAATAGGTTAAAGGCTGCTTTGGGCGGTTTGGGAGTGAGGTTAAGTCGGGGCCATTGGATTAGAATATCTAACGGTTGAGATCAAGCGACGAAATATTTCGGGGAATAGATAGTGTGGAAACGTGAATGGTGGTAAGTTTAAATCGGGGTCGTTCGATCTTTAGAGATCGACGACAGAGAACTCTCAATGAAGCATTTGGGAGAAAAGATAGAAGGCAAGTGAATGGAGATCGGGATATAACGTAAACCGTTCGATCAAAGTAATGAACGGTCGAGATGAATTGGTAAAATGTTTGGGGAGAGTAGAAGGACGGTGGATGAAATAGGGGTGAGATTAAATCAAGACCGTCCGATCTAAAAGATCGACGGTCAAGATCCAAAGATGAACAAAGCAATGTGGCGGGGCGGAAAACCGACAACGGTTTTCGCATTTTATTTGGGTGGTAAGCGGGTTTCACAAAAAAAATGCGATTCAATACAGATGCCGACACGCCTCCCTTTAAAAACTGTTTGTTTCGCACTTTTTCTGGGCATTAAACACTCGGCGCAAACATTTTGCGAAATGGATCGTGAGCCGTCAGATCGGAGGGCCCAGATCCAATGGTGCAGATTGCATGCGACGGGAAAGTTGCACGAGCGGTGGAAAAGGTGGGCCCAGTATTATTTTGTCGCGGAGCGGGTTGGTTGAATGGTTCATCGGGTTTAATCTTGTCCGTTTGATCTCATGAATTGACGGCTAGATTTGAATCGGGGAGCAGGGTTGTGGAGGGGAGAAGGAAAAGTGAAAAATTGCGATGCGATGGTGTACTGATCGTCGGATCAGAGGGATGATCGACGGTCCAAATTAAATCGGGGATCGCATTGGCGGAGGGCAACATGATGGATGGGCGCGATGAGATGAGATCTGGAATGTCGGATGAAGGAGGATCAACGGCTGAGGTTTGTTCTAATAGATCGCATCGGAACTTTGAAAGACACAAAAAAAGGAAGGACCCATGCAGATTTGCGATGCGATGAGTCGATGGCTGTTGATCTGCAGAGATCGACGACCTAGATTTATTTTAAAACATTCATGTCATGAATGGAAAAAACAAAGGAAAAGGGGTTCGGGAAAGGGTTTTAAGCCCTTTAGCGCCCGGTTGTGGGGCTTAAGGTCTTATGAGGCGGAGGTTTAAAGGAAATAAGCCCTTGGGGGCTTAAGTCCTCTATAGTATAAAAAGGGTGTTTTATACGACAAAACAGGGTTTTTCAGGACTAAAACAGGGTTTCGATAAAGGAGATAAGAGTTTTTAAACCAAATGAAAGGTGAACAAATGGTTTTAAAGGGTGTTTGGAATGAATTAGAAGGTTAGATGAAGGTTTATGGAGGGATTTTATGGAGGAAAAAGGATGAACAACGAAATTGTTTTATGAGTGAAAATGATGGAAAATGGGCTTTTTAAGCAGTCTTTCTCTTGGCACACAGCAGGTTCTTTTGGATAATGAGGGAAATAGCAGTGAAGATTAACTCAGAGGATAAAAGATCTTCATAAGACTTTAAGAACTAACAATTTGGACATGAATTGTTTCTTAAAGGCTAAAAGAGATTTAGCCACCATTTGATATGGCAAATTTTATAGGTGGCTAACAGAACCTCTCCCACATCATGTGGAAAAAAAACAGAAATGTGTCCATATTCCATCTTGGAAGTACTTTCTACATCAGCAAATTGCCTCAAATCTATAGAAAACAAAGGAGTTAGTGGTGAATATGGTGGTGAAACACCATTCTTTTTACCTTCTTCCCTTGTGAGACTTGTAGGAACTTGAGGTGGGGCTTGTAGCAACCCTAACCTTCTTCTCCTTGTTCTTATTTAGGAAGTTATACCAACAAGCCTTCCTTATCCTCTTCGGAGCTTCAACTTGGTAAGAATTTTCACCTTAACAGACAACCCTTTTTGCACAAAGCAACAATGAACCTTAAGCTTTGATACCAACTAGATTTGAAATGAGGGCAAACTTGTTAATACTATGTAAGCTCCCTCATCAATATAATAAATGTGTTTCTTATATGCATGGATTTATGTGGAATGAACAGGTTGCTTCCAGGATTTAATTTTTAAATGTCTTAGAAAAGAACGTGCCAACATCAACATCTGAAAATACATATACATCAAACCACAAGACAAGAAGTTTGAGGAAGGATTTCACCCCGCCTGGGCTACATCTCCTTGGCTTGTCAACATGACTAGACCACTCTTCTATTTGGTGAACAAAGGTACATATCAATAGACTGCCCTTAATATGCAGCTATCACCCCTTCAAGGTGATGTTCTCCTGCAAATAACTCTCACATATATCAGTAATACAAAAATCTTCTATAGAGATGACCTATACATCACCAATGAGTGCTAGAAATCCCTCATGAATACACTCCAATTCCACACTGAAGCATACATAAAACATATTCATAAACTTAGTGAATGAAGAAATAAAACCAAAACTGAACCATGCTGGCCATAGTTGCTGCAACAACAGTTCTGTAAATGAGAAAAACCCCTTCAAGGTCTCCTCCTTGATCAATAGCTTCGAGAACTGCTTCAAATGACTAAATGATCCATACACCCTCCTTGTCAAACCTACAATTTTACCTTAAATATGTGTTCAAAACAAAAAAACATAAGTTACCATTGGATTCATAGCATCCTTAAACCCCTGAGTAGCCTCTTCTGGTTCTTCATTTGGTCTAGAGGTCCTCTAGACATGGCCTCCTCTCTTGGTGGCCCTAGGCATATTTTATCTTCAAGTGGGGAAAACACCATCAATAAGTGCTCCTCTGCCTCTGAAACTTGTTCCAATGGATTCCCAGCATGCCAAAATGCTAATAATGACTTTTACTAAGCTCAATTTCATCAAATATTGCCCAAGATAGGCCTCATTTACTCCAGGCCTAGAAAACTGCCAGTAAAACTAGAAGATTGCTAGTTAAGTCCACTAAAAGTGGAAGTGCCACCAAAATTGGCGCGCTTTGCCAAGTTAACCACCACTTTAATTGCGCATTAATTAGAGGATAAGTGCATCTTAATGATAAGATAAGCACTGTTTAAATATAAGCATGTTTTAGTGCTAATCTCGTTTTAATGTGGCTTAACCATGTTTATGTGTTAATTAAACTTGTTTTAACATTTCCGTTGTTTGATTGTTTGTAGCGCCTGGTCCTTGAACTGTGGCCATATGGGGAGGGGGCTGGCCCCCTCCGAACCTCGGCATTTTGGTGCGATAAGATTCAAATATAAGTGGTGGCCTTTGTGGTTAAGAACCACGTGGTAGGGGAGTTGGTAAGCCGTCAGTGTAGTGTGGAGTAGGTCAGGTGTTCAACCCCCGATTCCACCATAAATTTTTGTAAATACGTATAACAATACTTCCCACCAACTTTAGAGTTGTCCACCAAATTAGAACCTCCGCCAGTTTAACTAGAAGCTATGCCATAGTTGGTTAGATCCGCAAGTTGTATGGTTTAAAACTTATGGTTATATATATATATATATATGTTGCAATATATAATTCCACCATAAAAAACTTTCCCGCCAACATATAATAATGTCCATCTACCATGTAGTTAAGGTTAGGACTTAGGATATATAAAAAATGCCCATCTACCATGTAGTTAAGGTTAGGTCTTAGGATATATAAAAAATGCCCGCCATCCATAATGTCCTAGGCTTGCCATATATGTAAAATAAGAATTCAAACCAAGGGTTGGAGAGGGCCCACCAGAGAGGACACGTGGTGCCCTCTGGTTGGGTTGTGCTCCAACCTAAAAAAAAATGAAATTCAAACTTGGGAAGATATTGGAGGTCATTGGGAAAATTTTCCCTTCACAAACCCACTTGGCGAATCTGGAGATGACACTTGTCACAGTGCCACTGGCTGCAATCTAGAGAATATTCCTGAGGTGCTGAATGGACTGCCAAGTCCGTTGTTGTACCTGTTCTGTCCATTTTTTCCCTGTTTTGGAAAGTGAACAACAGACAATAACTCAGTCATGCGAATTCGGATTTTGACGAAACGAGTTGCGGCAGAATCTTGGTGACGAACTTTACCCGATCATTCAAGTCTGAAACAATTTTGAGCACTTTGAAATTTTAGCTAATTTTAGGCCCTGGTCCAAATTTTGATCAGTCCCAAAGATGTCCTGTTTGAAAACATATGTGACATCTGAATGTCATGTTTTCATAGTGGAAAATTTGAATCCATTGGAAAGATTTACATTTAAGCAAGATGTGGTCAAGTAGACCCTTGCTTAGGCTTATTTCTACACATATACGAGAAAATGTGAATAAACCTTTCTTCGTTCTTTCAACATCCATCTTTTTAAAGGAATCCAAAGTGGTCACAACACCGTCTAAAACCTTATGATGCCAAAAGGGAAGAGGGAGGTTTGACAACCTTGCCCAAATTAGCATCTTTGTTACCACCATTGTTGTAGAATGAAACTCTGGGAACCAAGGGGTGATGAAAATACTTGCTCTTCTCCAGAACCAAGACCCTTCCTTCAAAAATTTCTCCAAATCTTCTTAATCGAATTGAACAATGACAATACCTAAGAATGCAAACTTCTGTGATTCATAGTGTTTTTTCAAGATAGCTCTTCCGATAAATCACATTTCAGATTTATGGGTCGACGTGTTTCGAACCACTAAGTATGGTTCATAATCAAGACTGAAAATATCACAATTTTTGGACCATATTGTAAAACTCTATTGATGTAAAGCTTCATACATTGGCCAAAAATGGTTAAATATGCAGATCAAAGCCTTTGGTTGAAGAAAAGAAAAGAGTTGATTTACCTCTTTTAGATTTACTTCAAGAGCTAGCACTTGTTTTGATTGTTCAACAATATAGCTCAACTTTTTTATTTTTATGTAATTTGATTAAGTCAAATATCTAGATAACATAATATAATATAACAAGACATTACAACATCTCTTCATAAAAAACATATTATATACTCCACACGAAATTTGGTAAAAAAAAAATTCTAGAATATGATCATTCATATATATTATAATTTTAAAAATTTAATGTTTTCCTTTATTTATTTATTAATTTTTTATTTGTAAAATATTAATTGGAAACGCAATAAAAATAAAAATGTACCGCACTAAAGATGAGGTTGAGAATGGATTTCTTAAACACTAAAGATATACTTTATTATGACATCTTGTAATTTTCGAGGATGGTTTTTTTTCTCTACAGTGTGTTTTAAAAAAAAAAAAACGCGAGTAAGCGTATATATATAATCGTTTGTAGAAAATATAAAAACTAAAGTATACGAATTGGTTAATGAATAATATATATATATATATATATATATATATATATTAAAAATTCTTTAAGACGAAAATAAACCATTTTAAACCATTTTCATTTTTAATGAATTCTTTTTATTATTAATAATTAAAATTTGTAAAGAAATCAAAATTAAAATAGTTTTTAAGAATTTTTTTATTAATTTTTTAAATATTAAAAAAATTATATCTGGACTTCTTCTGGATCTCTTTGAATGCAAAATAAATGTATAGTTGTCTGCATATAAATGTTAGAAGTCTAAATATAGTTTTGCATATAAATGTTAGAATTCCATATACAATTTTGCTTATAAGGTAAATTCATATTATTATATATTTTGAAATAGTTCTCTTTAAGAAAAGGTTAGACACTTATGTTTACATTAATTTTTAATTTTAATAAAGAATTATATATAGGGAAGCATTTCATATTATTTAAAAAAAATTAATATATTAGTTAAATATTAAATTTTTATTTTTACTTTACATCATGGATTTTTATTTTTAAATATAAATTTATGTTAAAAAATTCAATGTCAATTATAATTTTCAGGTTAATCAAATAGCTATATTAAACTACATTAAACTGCGCATTAATCAAATGGTTATATTGAACTACATTAAACTAATTCTATAAATTATAAATATAAGAAATATTAAAATATAATTATTCATCTAATTATACTTAATTATACCGTTCAGTTGAAATTTCCTCCGCCTCTTTTTCTCTATTAATCTCCGCCAACAAAGACCACGGATATCATATATTTTGGTTTCGGATTCTTTGTTTTAGAAAGGTTTAAATTTTTTTTTTTTTTTAGTACACAATTTTTTTTTTTTCAGAAGAAAAAAAACGCTGTATATATTAGAAGAAATATATGACAGTACATGATCAACCATACATTCTCAAACTGTTAATTAAAACAGGGAGAAAACCCCATATGCCGAATACATCCAGAATACACTTATGATGAGAAGTGATTCGATGTTCATGGCCACCAATAACGGGTAGTATAAAACATACCCACGAAATCATCCCTGCATACATAGAGAAGAAACTTCTATAGAAAATACAGCAGCATCATCTTCATGACAATAAGGACTAAAAGAAAACTGAAAAGAAAGAGGACAATCAAAAAGGAGAATTCCATAGCGTCTTCCATGGCTGAAAAGAGGCAGTCTCGCTTGTGCAAACACCAACCAGGCCCACCAAAACAGGCTCGCTTGATGAAGGATAATCTGATCAGAAAACAAAATAGCACCCTAAAAACAAAGAGATCGATCCCCATGATTGGGGGAGATCCGGCTCCCCAACTCGATCCGGAGGTCCGAAGATCCAACACCTTACTTCATCCAACCATGACCGGCCATCCGAACAGATCCGGGATCGAAAGGATAAGAACTGTCCAGACGAATATTGAGCACGTCCGCCACCATGTCAAAACAAAAACCCGCTGCGGCCGAAATCGACAAATCAGAAAGCGTAGAAACGTCGAGAAACATCGTGGAGACTAGGTATAACGACGAGGGCAATAGTGGCAGTCCGGATAAATATCCAAAGATCTAAAAAGCAGCCTGCCCAAAGAACCGTGCCGCAGATCGCCTATCAAGGAATAATAGCAACACCGTGCCACAACAATCTGGAAACGCTGCTATGCAATGGCTGATCGGAAAATCTCACAAAACCGATCCACAGATCTCTACAATCGAGTGGAGAAATGAACCATGTGGTGAAGCCGAGCCTCACATAACCGATCCACAGTTCACTGTCACTCAAGCGGGGAAGCAGAACCGTGCCACGAACCCAGAAAAAACATAAACCGAGCACGGGAGAGTAGGTGAACGGACACTCCCGGGGGTCATGAATGGGAGCACAAATAAACCAAGCGGGGAAGCAGAACCGTGCCACGAACCTAGAAAAACATAAACCGAGCACGGGAAAGTTGGTGAACGGACACTCCCGGGGGTCATGAATGGAAGCACAAATAAACAAAGGTTCAATCAATATGGGCCAACCAACATAGGGGCAATAATTCTTTATCGCCGCCGATGTCAGACGAATAAAGGGATTGGAGTCTCGAAATGTCAGAACCCGGAAAAACTTTCAAAATAGCCGGAAATACCAACGGCTAACCTGAAAAACCAGAAATCCCACCGCCTTGTCAGTGGCATCAGCCATGGCCATCAACGAGAGTCCACCATCGCCCACAAAGAAGGCGAAATACGCTGATCACCCCACACTCTCAGCAACTACAAACCTTCCGGTCCAGATGATAAACCCCTAGACCATCCCACTTAGATAGCAGCAAAACACAGCAGCATGCTCTGTCCTAACTTCTCTTTGCATCCATAAAACAGCAGCCCACAAGTCCTACAGAAGCCACCAAAGGCAGCAACTCGTTGTCCTACCAGGGTACCAGTTATTGTCTTTCATCATAGCCACCAATGGCAAACATGTAACTGTCAGCAGTGGGTACCAGCTTTAAACAAAAACGACAATAACCACCAGCAGCAACAACCAATTGATCACTTCGGGTTCCAGCTTTGCAAAAGATATAGGACCACTATCTATAGATGCTCACAAATCCCTCCCTCGTTAACCAATCCAAATGCACCAGTAGCCACCAGAGGCAACATTACATTGTCCATACATGAGTACCAGTTAAAAAGATGCTCCAGTAGCCACCAAAAACGACATCAGACTGTCGACTTTGAGTTCCAGCTATGATGAACATCGTTAACCACCATAAGCAACGATATAATGTTCCCAATGGGTTCCAGCTCTGTACACCAGAGAGATTAACCTCCTATGCTAACCTCCCTCCAGGTTACATAAACCTCTTTCTGTACTCCATGGCAGAGATTTCACCTAGAAGCCTCAGCCATCACTCACCGGCAGGTCGCCAAGCTATCTCATGCTGTGCCACTCTGTCTGGTCTCCTATGGCAGCCCTCCTCGCGCCTTGCCTTCCATACAGGCCAAGCTCCTCTTTCTGTACTCCATGGCAGAGATTTCACCTAGAACTCTCTGCCATCACTCACCGGCAGGTCGCCAAGCTATCTCATGCTGTGCCACTCTGTCTGGCAAGGCTAACAATAACTTTGGAGACCCTTTAGTACACAATTTTTAGAAATATTATAAAAACTTTAAAATATATTTTAGATTTAATGGAAGTTAAAGTATTTTGAATTATATTTAATTACAATATAACATGTTTTTTTAGTAGATATAATAAAATCTGAGGACATTTATATTATCGGATCAAATTGAGATTTTGATTATCCATAATGTTAAAAAGTAATTCAAGTTTGGAATCTCAATTGAAATCCATTTTCAGGAAATGAATCTCAATTGTGATTCTAAAAGTAAACTACTTTCTATGACAGTAGGGATAATCGGAATCTCTCTCTTTCAATTTATATTATCATTATGGTATCAGGGTTTAAGTGAGGCAGTTTATTATCATTATGGTATCAAGGTTTAAGTGAGGCAGTTGGTGTAAAGAGGAGATTCGAAAATTACAAGTTCTTGGAAAACTTCATCGTGGTATGCAAATTGTTGAGTTTATTAAGAAAAAAGAAACTGAAATTTCTGCCATGAATCTAGATATATAACTAGATTGAAGTTTTAGATATGCAACATATGAATCTGCTCATTAAATCAAACTCAGCTATCATTGTACTCTATGTGATGGGTATAAAGTGTGCATCAATGGAAGATTGCCAACACTCTGCAATGCCACGTAACCACTTTCCTCCCAGAAATACGAATTCCGATCATTTGATTGTGTTCCATGGTCTTGTCAGTAACACCAAGAGAGAATTTCCATTTCCCTCTGCAATTCTTCACACAATAGTCAATTTTATAGAAATTAAAGGGGATATGTGTTTAGTTCATCAAAAACCAACAGATATAGCACCTAGCACAGTTATACGCTTGTCGCAGCGCTAGATATCTCACCACAGATTACTCCTTCGCCGTTCTCCACTAGTTGGGCCCATGCTGGTCATAGTCGTGCCCTTTACCCTTAACAACAACGATTCACCCTTATTTTGAATTGGGTTGATTTTTTGTCACTTGGATCCCAGAGAATCTGTATCCTCAGTGTGTGTTTTATATCTCCTGTGAAGAGAGTGTACATCAAATACCTTGCATGTTAATTAGTCCCTCTTAAAGATCAGACCTTGTGTGAGATTCCAAGGGACCTGTTTACTTCTTCGTCCTCTACCCTCCAAAAACAGAGTATACTCTGCCTCATATCTCGGTTTTCTTTTAGCAAGTTGTGGGTCTGTTATGGGCAGACAACATTTCCCCTCTTATCCATACAACTCGATTATGCACAAAGTGTTTCATCTAAGGGTTGAGATATATACCTCAATACCAAAACATCTCACACCACATTCATGTCCAGAGAGTGGGCTTTATAGCTCGACATGGCCTGACTCAAGCAGACATTTATGGATGAACGATTGATAATATATTCAATTGGGGTCTGTTGAGGATCCTTCTCTTGATAGTCTATCTGCAACCCCGTTTTTTCCACTGTAAATGTGGGCAATGTTGATGGTCTGGAATTCTTCGATCAATGTTTTAGTGTGTGCAGCGAGTGCTGCCCATTAACCCAATCAGTGACAACTTTGGACTCTCCAAAAATCTTGATCTCCCGAAGTCCGAGCGAGTTAGCACAATGTAGAACTCCCCATAAGGCAAGGAGCTCGGCTCTTGTGTTGGTTCCAGTCCTACCATGCCAGTGGAAAGGAGTTGTCTAATGAGATGGAGGAATTGTCTGGACGGCCAAAATTGGCTGGAATCCAGGCCAAAAAAATTTAAGATATCTTACAGTAACAGTGCTTGAATCATAATTTTGATGGTGGAAATAGATTCAGTACCATCAAAAACCTCTAAAGCACCCAAAATATTAAAGTTTGAGAGTTATAATGTGGATTTACAAAAATCCCTGCTGAATTTTTTAAGATCTTACCAGAATTTCCATGATTTTCAAGGCAAAAAAACAGTCTAGTTAGACTACGGCCAGTGGAAATAATAACAATGTGCAGCATTTATGAAAATAACCTTGCCACATCTACATAGATTCAATGAAGAAGACCCATCAAAGAAACCTACAGGAATGTTTCCCAAAATGTTGCAAGGTGAAGGGATGTGCAGGAGAGTTGGAATTGAAGGTGCACAATACTCTTGGTGAAAGTTTACAATCTTGCAACAGGTAGATTAGATGCTGGGTTGCTCATTCTACAAAATAAGAGCTTTCCGAGTCTCCCAGGACCCATATGCCCCATATGATGAAAAAAACCAATGCTTGGTGGAGATGAAATTTTGCGGTCCAGCTGTGTAATACCAATGAAAACCAATGTCAAAATGATCCCAGGATGGTGGCTCCTCAATCGTGTGCAATATTTCGATCCAAACTGTTGTGGCAAAGGGACAATCGATGAAAATGTGGTTGATGTCCTCGCCATGTGAATTGCAGAGACAACACCATCCCGGACCTCGGAAACCCCTTTTGACAAGGTTCTCCCAAGTGAGGATGCGATTGTGAACCAGCAGCCAAGAAAAATATTTCATCTTGAGGGGGAAATTCCATTTCCAGGTCCTAGCCAACCAGGGGTGCAACATATTCAGGCAAGGAGGCAGAGTAATGAGGTAGTAAGCCTCTTTAACAGTGACTCTGTCTAATTGTGATCCACCGGCCCATACAAGGCGGTCTTCGGCATTTGATAGAATAATCCCAGAAATCTTTAAATTATTGATATAATTTGTCCATTCCTGTATTAGATGGGCTGGCAGACAGATCACAACCTCATCTTTCCAGTGTGTGTAGAGGGGAGTAGACCGCTCTACAACAACAATGTCCCGGATCACATGGAATCCATTGAAATGAAGAGTAGTAATGAGGTTCGGGGATAAGAGGTGAGTACACATCATACCAACCATGGAATCCAATTTGATCTTAGGGGAAGATCTGAAGCCAACAAACCAGCAAAGGTATCCAAAGTACCAATGCTTGGAAGTAAGAAGACTGCAACACGAACAAGAGATTTGGGAGGGAACAAAAGCGCCATTTCGAAGCCAGGAGTTGAAGCTCAGCTTTTGTAAATATTTTGCAGTGATGACACGCTGCCAAAGGCCCTCCCTTATGGCGAACTTCCCTCCAATTTTTTTTTAATAACAGTGTCGAGTTGAAGGGTTCGGTGTCTTTCAGATTCCATCCACCCGGTTTGACAGGGGGAGAGATCAATTCCATTTTAGCAAGGTGGAATTTTCGAGAGGAATTTGGGCCAACCCATAGGAATTTGGTCAAAATGGCGTTGATTTTCTAAGTGACAACCTTCAGAAATTTAAAAATGCGCATCCAGTATATCGTTATGCCATTGAGGACCGATTTAATGAGAATCAATTGTTCGCCCAATGAAATCCACTTGTGCGGCCAATGTGATAATTTGATTCAATTTTTCTGAGGAGCTAGTCCCAATCCATGATCTTGTAGCCCATCAGCTTCAAATTGAATCCTAGTTATGTGAATCCCCTATCCAAGTGTATAGCAGTGACACCAAAGCGATTTTCTGTCACTGGACGAATCCGCCTTCGGGTTGCTGAATATGATCAGGGATTTAGAATTATTCATGAGAAGCCCAGAAACGGTCCCAAAGTCCTCTAGTATCTCGAAAATGTGGTGCCATTCCATTGGGTCTGATTTCCCCATAGTCATAAGATCATCCATGAAGAGTAAATGGGTGATGTGGACCGAGGCATCGATCAAACACCCAAAGATTTTCCCGTTGTTTCTAGCTTTGAATCTTATGCTAAGACCATCCATGATGGTGATAAGAATGAGAGGAGACAGGGCACATCCCTGGCGAAGCCCACGAGAGGCCGAAAAGAAATTAGTGAGAGGCAGAAAAGAAATTAGTGGGAAGGCCATTGATCAATATGGAAAATGAGACAGGTTTTATGCAGTATTGGATCTAGGCAATCATGGTGGAGCCAAAGCCAATCTTCAGCATGGTCATCCGTATTAGTTCCTAGTCCACGCGGTCAAATTCTTTGATCAAATCAATTTTCATGAGGCACACCTCGAAATTGAGGGATTTGCAGGAGTGGACACATTCATGTGCAATAGAAACCACGACGTGTATCTCACGACGTTTGAGGAAGCCAAATTGTTCAACAGTGACATGTGAAGACAGGAAAGGTTTGACGCTGTTGGAAATGACTTTGGATATAAGTTTATAAGTGGTGTTATCATTGGAAAAAAATCAGAAAAAGAGAGAGGCTTATCAATCTTCGGGATTAGTGTGATGAAAGTGGCATTGGTGGCAACATAAACCCAACCATGGATTCTGGACTCTTTCACCATATCAGTGAGCTCATTTATCATGATGTATTGAAAGTGTAGGAATAACTTCATGGTCCATCCATCGGGTCCAAGACTTTTCTCTCTACCCAAAGCTTTCAAAACATAGATGACTTTGTCCTTTGTGACTGGGCGTTCCATCTGCTCTAAAGCTTGTCGTGGGATAGAAATCACATTTTTCTAGTTGTTTGTTGAAGGGAACCTCATCCCTTGCCTAGTAGATTTCGCTAAAATATTTGTGTGCCTTCCCTCCAATATCTTTCTGTTTTATTAGCTGGTCTCTAGAGGTTGAGTTAATGCTCCAGATATTATTTTGTTTTCGCCTTTGAGAAATATGTCTATGAAAAAATTACTATTTTTATCCCCATCCTGTATCCACATAATGCGACTTTTTTGTTGTAGTGCTTTGGATTTTCTGAGGAGAATTTGTGATCTACGTCCTTCCAACTGCACAATCTCTGATTTACGAGTCGCTGAGAAGAAGTTGGGGTCGTGGGTCCTCCCAGACCTTAATTGTTTCCGCTATATTTATCAGTTCCTTCATCAACATCTAGTTCTTGTTTCACGCCCATATTTTTGTGGCTTCTTTTAGCCTACGAAGTTTTTGATTAATTCTATCCATTTGTCTCTCCTCCGGGTCCGTTGCAGTCATTTTCGAGACAGATTTGACCAAACCTGTGTAGTCTTCCTCTTTAAGCCAAAAATGATTAAATTTGAACAATGGTGCCCTGTTTGGATGTATTTCCGTCTAATTTAGCAAAATGGGGAAATGATCAGAGATCTTAGTGTGAATAATGGTTGATGTAAGACTCATCGGCCTGCTAATTGTATACTCATGCACTAAAAAACAATCAAGTTGTTCTGCGATGCCATGAATACCTAAACGTGCATTCTACCAAGTCGGTCCAATAGGATTGGGAGAGATGTTCGTGAGGCCTTTATCCTTGAAGAAAACATGAAGATGGTCCTCCAATGGATCAAGTCTACTCATTTGTCCCTATCGTTCAGTTGGCCCAGTGATGAGATTAAAGTCACCTGCCGAGATTATCATTAGAGAACTTTTGAGGTCTAAAATGAGCCTCCTAAGAAAAATGTACAATCAAAATAAAATTTATAAGAACCAATAGGATTCAAGATGATGATGTCAACCATGGGGGATGATTCACCATTTCTAGGGTGAAAAAGTAAAAAGATTAAAAAATAATAAAATAATAAAACTATTTTTTCAACTTATCTCCCTAATATTTTATTCAAATTTTGAGTGGGGGTACTCGTTGGATGAAAAATTTAATTCCTCATCCAAGGAGTACCCATGTTGCATACTTTAGATGGACCCTGGTATACGAAAAATGAGAAATACGTGAAAAAACATGAGTGCAATCATGTCTTTCATGTATTTCTCATTTTCCACGTAGCATGTTCATTGAAAGTATGAAAAATGGGTACTCTTTGGACGAGGAATCAAATTATGCATCCAACGAGTAATCCTGCTCGAAATTTGAGTAAACCCATAGGGAGATAAGTTGAAAATACGAGTTGAAAAAGTAGTTTTTTATTTTTTTCCTTCTTAAATTTGATGATGTAATCTAATCTTATTTTATTATTTCCACTATTATTTTATAATTTCCTTAGGAGGTCCATTTTAGACCTAAAAATTCCCCTACTGGGCACTGAGATCGAGGATTCCACGCTGGTCGGCCTTATTCCAGAAGTCCTTTCGGTGTTCATACATAGCATAAATATGGGTGATGCGGAAACATGTTTTGGTGCCGCCTCTGCCTTCAGTGATAATGAGTCCAACAGAGGTGGTGTATGCTTTGAAGTTGAAAATGTCAATATTCCACATTGTTGCGAGACCCCAAGATAAGCCTGATGCGTTGGTAGCACAAATGTTCCAATTTGGATAGATTTTGGAGAGATATCCCCAAGTTTTTTCCTGCAGGTCATAGTCTCTTGAAGTGGCACAATCCTTGGTTTGTGAATGTCAATTATGTGTCTAATTTATCGTCTTTTGGGTGTTGTTCCCAACCCTTGTACATTCAGGGATAAAATAGTCATTAAGGAAGGTTGAATTCAGGTGGCTCAGCAATAAGAACCCGAGATTTGGGGAGATTTACATCTAGATGACCAACCCGTAAGGTGACATGAACAATGAGAGCCTGGATAGTGGAGGATTATAGGAAGTTGTTGATATGGTTGGTGGGAACAAGGGAGTAGGCAGAGACCATTTTATATCTCCCGGGTTTTCTCATGGTGGTGACATTTTTCCACTTATATGGGCATGGAGGAGTGCTATAATCTTTGAAGAAAGATATTTTGATGTTAAGAGGCTCCATGGGGAATAATTTCTCTCGATGTAGCACTTCTAACTCCATGTCTTCATAGAAAGGGGTGAATGTATGCCTTGATGAGGCCCCAAATTTGATGTGGGAACAGAAGTTTGGTTCAATAGATGATAGGGGAGTGAATGAAGGAGCGGGAGATATGGGATGATGGTTAAGAAGAGATGACAATAGCCGAGTAATGGAGTGAGATAAGGATTTGATAATTGGGTTAATGGAGTGGGGGGGAGTGAGTAACATCCTACGAGAGGAGATCTAGACAATTGGACATTAGGTTTCATGTCCCATGAAAATAGAGGCATTTGAAGAGCACCGCCCAAAAGTCAATGATTTGCTTATTCAAGCATGCCCCCAAGTATAGGTCAACATATTCTAGAAGTCCCCCTTGTATATGCTTTTTCAATCAGGACCCATGCTATGTGCTTATTACTGCCCCCTAGAAATCTATCGTCTTAGTAGTAGATCTTGCCAATGGTGTTTGCAATATCTGTTATTTCCTTTGAGGAGCTTCATCCAAATGATGTTCCTTCTTGGCATTTCTATGACTAGATCAAATCTGAATGTCCAACATTGTAGTGTTAAGTATCCCTACCCATGTACCCATGAAATTTATGCAATATCGGTTGCATCCTCCAGAGATTTGAAATTGAATGCGAACCAACCATTCTAAAGTGTGTTGATGTGAGGCTAGTAATTTATTTTTGGAAGCCACCATGTGTCCATCCATTTTCCCATTTGTGCCTCGTTAAAGTTGTAGTATACTTATTGACCAACCAATTTCATAGATTTGAGCTTTATTAATTCCTCCCAATATCCATCGACATCGAGGACTAGTCTAGGGAGATGTGAGGCCACTTTGATAGCCCTATTTTTCTTTTTGTCAGTTCCATATGACTTGTGTTCAGGTCTCTCAGGTTGTTGGGGGATGGTTCAGGAGGGAATTTTGGAATGGGGATATTGTTCTTCTGCTTGCACTATGATGTCAATCAATTGTTCCACCTCCGGGGATGTATGTAGAGGGATGCGGCTGTACATAATTGTTCATCCCAATCGTACTGATAAAAGTGGGCCAAGTCTGGTGCAGTATCAATCTGTGAGCATTCTGTCGGTATCCATAGTCAGTTGAGTCCAATTTCTAATTGTTATCCCAAATTTGTGTTTTCCACCTTCCTTTTATTTCTGTTTAGAGCGTTGACCATCCAATCCACCTGTTTTGATTAGTTCGACGCTCCAAACCCAATCCTTTGTGACTGTGATCCATTCCAATTCTCCACGTGCAGTGTCTAATCCTGCAGTGGGTCGAATAAGTATTGTTCACAGTGCCTTGCCAAAAAGCATCTCGTTCTAGTCCTCCTCGTGCTCTTTCTAATCCCGTAGTTAGTTGAACGTGTTCTGTTCATAGTTCCATGCCAAAATTCATCCCCAAAACAGTCAGATCTTAACAGTCGCGATGTTGCAGAGGAAAGATAAATTGTAAGATCAGTTAAGAAGTCCTCTTGCAGGTTCAAGATTGTTCTTTTCTATGGAGATATTAATCCCTCATTTCGGAAGGTTCAGTTTCTAGATGGACCATTCAAGTTGCGAGCCATCGGATAAATGACTGTATGTGTGTCGTTGACCTATTGATCAAGTTGGGGATGCTCCCACTGAAAATTTGGCTATGTTATTTGTGTCACTGGGATGTGTTGTTGGAACTATTGAAAGTTTCCAGATGTCACCTATTAAGTGAGTGTTGTGAACAACTTGTGTCTTAATACGAAATCAATGAGATATAAGTGCCATTGGCTATGAGATATCTCTGTTAGGACGCGCGGGATCCATAGATTTTTTTTTGTAGTGTCCATCCAACCAATCCCACAGTGCTCCATTATCCTGATGCCAGATGTATGTGAGGTTGGAGAGTTTTTCCAATGTTGAACCGACCTTACAACGGTCATTCCGAAGTCAAGGAGATGTGTGCAGGGTTTTAGTGGGAATTTTGTGTATTATTAACATCTCCTTTATTGTCATATCACACACCATTGAATGATTTTATTTTTTCCAAGGAATTTGTAAATCCCCGCGGTTCTTCTCAGTTGGGGGACTCATCGAGTGCCTGAAACGCAGGCTTTGTGAAAAAAAAACTTTATTTATCCTATAATCGGCAACCTTGTAAAGCGTCGACTCTCCTATAGTCACCAAATTGATAGTTCAGTCACTTCAGATAGGTAATCCTATCCCTTCCAAGTTTGTGCATTTCCCATGGTCCCTTATCACTTCGCGGCTACTAGCCTTTATGATGCCGAACGATTCCACATTATTTCACAATGCCATAGCTCATTCTACTGTGGAGGGCCACATTGGAGGGTCCTCTACAATATTTTTTAGCGACCAAAAATGGCTATGTCAATAGTGTCACACATTCTCCTCTAAATATACAGAGTTGATATTAACTCTCCATAATACAGGGCCGATACTCTACTTACCCATGTGTGTTGTAGCTAATAATATTCCTGCAACCTGTGAGTTTGGTGACCCATTCCATGTCTCCAATGTATAAGGTTTTTTTTTGTGGGGGGCATTCCTTTCCTCTTTGATCTTCCTCCCAGTTATGGAGTACCATCCCCTGACTCCATTGTTACTCGCATTTGTCGCCAAGTTCAAAACTGAGAGCCCTGTTGTTGCCGAGGCTTGCCAAAACCATCAGCCGATCTATTGTTTGAGAAATCCAATCGAACGAGCAGAGGAGTATTCAAAGCATCCTGACAAGTCCATGTCCACCTGAGAAGATAAATCCTCCTCCATTCTTGGAAATACACTCTACAGGGCCACAACTTCGTGTTAAGTCCCATTACTCCTTAGATCTGTGCTAATGATTGGACACACACTTCTGAACTTACAAAGGTATTCTATCGGGAGCCTAGCCAATACTTCCTCTCTCAAATATTTGGTCAATTCACACCATTCTGAATTAGGCGTTGGTCTCTCCTCAAAATTTTCAGGCTCCTTCATTTCATCGAGTCATCTCAACAAAATCCTAATAAAAAACAAATGACTCTTATCAGGCTCAACTTAAACTTACAAAACAAACAATGAATTGGATAATGTTTATATGAAATTTCTTTAATTCAAAATGGACATGAGCTATGGTCCCTATAATAATAGTGTATCCCCTTATTGTTATTGTCAGTATAGCCCCCTTGTTGTTATTGTTGTGCCAATGTAGTCCCCATAATGTTATTATTGTGCCCCATAGAAGCCCATTATTGTTATTGTTGTTCCCTTACATTATTATTGTTATGTAGGCTCTGATTATATTGGGACCCCTTCGACTCCTATATATAGAAATTAGATTTTTTTCATTTGAATAATCCAAGAATTGTTCATTTATGTAATTTAAATAAGATTTTTCCCTCGAAGAGGTTTATTTATAAGTAATTGATCTATATTTTTTTCTATTTTGTGAGCTGGTTGCATAACATTTGGTATTAGAGTTTGGGATTCTAGGGTTTCGCTTCTTCAAATAGGTCATCTTGTAATTTTCACAATAACGTTTTTCTCTACGAGGCATGAAAAGATGAATTTTTTACCACGTGGTGCCGAAATCGTGATTAACGTCATGTAAAAATTTCATACCTTGGTTCACAATATTTTCAGAGATATGATAAGTGGAAGTTAGGTTTTTGTAGGCTCAAAAATTTGATCTCAAATAGGTGACCGAGGAAAAATAGTAATAACTTTCGTTTCAGGCATCAGATTTGAATTATGTAAAAATTGGTCGAAAGTGCACAGACTGTATTTTCTTGGGTATTGATTTTAGAGCCTAAGGTCAAAACAATGACACATGGCACGTCGTACAAGTTCATTCTACTGAACCAATCCATAATTCGAGCTTTGTGGGAGATCGAGCATAACTTTTCCTTGAAGAATCCAAATTATGTATGAATTGTGGCATTGAAAAGAAGACTCAGAGGGCTAATACGAGACCAAATTTCAAATCTCGGGGATTCGAAATCACAGAGATACATCAAGTTCAATATCAAGCTTCTCAAAAGCAAGAAAAACATTAGGGGAATTTTGAGGTCTAAAATGGGCCTCCTAAGGAAAATGTACAATCAAAATTCACTTTATGAGAACCAATCACATTTTAGGGGATGACATTATCCCTAATGGTTGAGGTGGCATTGCTTGAGTTAAAGGTACTTACTTGTCACATTTTCAATGGTGGATAAAAACTCATGGTTAACCTTGGTAGTGCACTAAGTACTTTTAAAGTCAAAGTAAAGTACTCATACTAAATGTCATTTCACATTTTTTGAATAAAAATATATTATTGTCATTTCATATTTCTTGAAAGAAACAATGCAAATCCCTATACATTTATTATATTATATTATATTATATTATTTTTATATATTATATTAATTACATGTTATTATACAATTTAAATAACATACATTTTAATTAATAGCATATAATATAATTAAGAATTTATAAATTTATATTTATATTTTATTTTAATTTATTTAAGTACAAAGGGCAAATGCATTAGTTGTTCAATGATATTGAATTTTTCCTGAAAAGCTCATTCTTATTTATAGTCACATCAATACATTTTTTATATTAATTTTATTTTGGTATAACTTTTGAATTGATTTTAACTATGGTTACATTGATTGTGGTGCAAAAAGTGAATAGAAAATTCATAAATATTATTTTATTGGTTTAACTATTATTTTATTATTTCCTTTGGAGGCCCATTTAAGACCTCAAAATTCCCCTAATGAGGTGTGTTTAAAAAAAAAAATTGCGTAACTTTTATTTGAAGTAATTCCAAGGACATATTGAAGCATTGATATCATTATTGGGTTCTATAATCCCCCCCCAAAATAATTCCACACCTATTAATCCCTCATAAATCTCTACTATGACACATGAAGAGGAAGAAGTGCAACATGATATATCAAAATTATGAGACCAAGTGCAACAAATTTTGCTCTCGCAAAAAGTAACCAAAAATGAAATTGAAGCTAAGATAGATGGTTTGAAGAAAGGTGTGGAAGAAAATATAGATGGTTTGAAGAATGACATGAAAGATAAGATGGATGGTTTGAAGAATGGCGTGGAAGCTAATATGCATTGCATGGAAGCTAAGATCGATGGTATAGAAGAAAAACTAAAAGTAGACATGGAAGGTTTGACAAAGTTGCTACAAGAAATGATTCCTAATGGCGAAATGGTGGTAGATGAAACTCATGATGAGAACAAAAGAAATGTTAATTATGATTTTATATACTCTAATGTTAGATTTAAGCCCCACCATAATCCAAAGATCGATATGAGGAATTTTTATGGCAAGGATACAATAACATGGATACTATAGATGGAACAATATTTCAATCTCCATAATGTGCAAAACACACAAAAGCTACGCATTGAAAATTTATTTTAGAACCCAATTAGTCTGTATGTTATTGATGGCTTTGTTCTCGTAAACTAATTGTCAATTGGTCAATTTTTACGAAGGAAATTATAGCACATTATGAGGATACAAAGAGAAACACCTTATTTAGTCAATTGATAAATCTAAAACAAAAGGGTACAATGGCAAAGCACATTGAGGACTTCCAAAAATTGAATATCAGGGTAGCAAATATTCTATAGAAGCATATGATTGATGTATTTATAGGGAATTTAAAAGATAACATCCAACATGAGGTTCGCCTTTGGGTACCTGATTCATTAGAGAAAACATTCAAGGTGGCAAGAAAAGTTGAAAGAAACATTATGGAAAAAAAGAATTCTACCAATCACAACTATAAAGATGCAAATGTCGATGCTCCTAGCCCACCACAACCTACAAGGTTGACACCACAACAATTGGAGGAAATAAAAGAAAAACTTGATTTGTTATAGTTATGATAGAAAATACACTAATGGTCATATGTGCATCGAGAAGAAATTATTTTAATAGATTGTGAAGAGGAGGAAGAAAATGAATAAGAAACATCAAAAGAGGAGGATATACACCAAGAACCAACCCTAGAGAAGGAAGAAATGAATCCAAACATATCTTGTAATGCATTGGCAGGAATCACCACTCAAACTCTCAAGATAGAAGGATATATCAAGAAAAAAAGGTAATAGTGTTGATTGATTCGGGTAGTACACATAATTTTATTCATTTTAAGATATCCAAGGAATTGAATTGCTTCCTATATCTAACACTAGAATTTCAAGTGATGGTTACAAATGGATGAACTATAAATTACTCTGAAAAGTGGCATAATATCAAGCTAATCATGGGGTAATATGTATTGAATAGTCCAATGCTTTCTATTCCAATGGGTGGTGCTGATGTTGTATTAGGAGTCTAATGGTTACAATCTTTGGGGACTATAGATTTTAATTTTCAAGAACTTTTATTCAATTTTTTGGGAAGGAAAGGAAATTGAATTATGAGGTATCGCATGGAAACCGGGAAAGATAATCAGCTCTAATGTCATGAAAAAGCTTCTGAATAAAGAACAATGAGGCATAATTGCACAATTATTCTCACTACAGTTTCAAACATCAAAATCCTATATTTCTCGAGATCTCCAAAAAGTCTTGGACAATCATTCCAAGGTGTATGAGACTCCCAAAGGCCTCCCACCTATTTGTGATCATGATCATGCTATTCATTTGATTCCAGGAAGTGTTCCTCCAAAAATCAGGCCTTACAGATATCCCTATGCCCAAAAGAGTGAAATTGAACGTATGCCTATAGAAATGCTAGAAGCTGGTATAATTCAACCTAGTTAAAGTTATTTCTCTGCTCCAGTAGTATTGGTGAACAAGTAGAATAGATCATGGTGTATGTGTCTAGATTATAGGGAGCTCAACAAGCTCACTATTAAAGATAAATTTCCCATTCCTGTCATTGATGAATTATTAGATGAATCACATGGAGCAATTTACTTCACCAAGTTTGATCTTCATTCAGGTTATCATCAAATTAGAATGAAGACTAAAGACATTCCGAAAAAAACATTTATAAATCATGAGGGTCATTGTGAATTTTCAGTCATGCCTTTTGGCCTTACTAATGCACCTTCTACATTTCAAGGGTTGATGAATTTCATTTTCAAACCCGTCCTTAGAAAATTTGTGTTGGTATTTTATGATGATATACTAATCTACAAGTCTTGGAAGGATCATGTTCAACATGTTGATAGGGTGCTCAAACTATTGGAGGAGAAACAATTATATGTGTTATCACACATAAAATTTCAATTTTTGATTGATAGGGTCATTAGCCTAGGTTTCGTTTTGTCTTATAAAATTGGTTCATGAGATCGATGAATACCCATGAAATAGTCATTATCCTAAGTCTAAAATAGTTCATTGGTCATATCATTAGAGTCAAATCCATCAAAATCTACCAAAGGTCTACATGCATTGGTTTAGATTGAGGTAGTGGCCACGTGTCTGATTTTTCCCAAGTCTGCAGCGAATATAACTATCAACAGACTATTTTCGTTACGGACTCACCTGACCAGTCCATAGCGAATCTGCCAGGTTTATAACTAAAAATGCTGTGGAATCATGCTTTTCTGCACCAAACAAGGGGATGATGAGTTGTCAAGTTTCTAAAGTTTTAGGCTGAATGTGAGGTCACGTGATCGGTTATCATAGTCATCCAAGCATGCGTAATCATAAGTGCCATCCATCATTACACTTCACTTCTCCTATTTTGACACGATCCCTACCATTTTATAATTTCACCTTTTTAAACTCACCTCCAAAGCACCTCTCTGTAATCCTCCCTTTGAAATTTTCATGCATTAGCTGATTATCATCCTTAAAGAGTCCAACCCCACTGCAAGTAGCTTGTTGTTTAGTATTTTTCCTTGCAGGTGTCACAGATTCAAGAATGTAGCGTAGTTATAAAGGAAGAATGGCCATGAAGAAGAAAACAAACAAAGGAACCGCACTGCAAGTAGCTTGTTGTTTAGTATTTTTCCTTGCAGGTGTCACAGATTCAAGAAGGTAGCGTAGTTATAAAGGAAGAGTGGCCATGAAGAAGAAAACAAACAAAGGAGGCTCCTGTGAGAGATATGAATCTATGGATATTAATCTACTCAATGAATACCCCAGATTTGTAGAAGCTTTTAGCAACGTTGGATGCCTGAAATTATGTAAAAATCTTGAAGGTTTTCATGCCCATATATCAAAGGATTTTGTAGTAAATTTCATAGGTACAACTTCAAAGGTGGGGGTGCTAAGTTTTGTAGTGTCACCAGAGATAATTGCTACAACCACATAAATACCAAGAGAAGGTGAAGAGTGGTTTAAAGCCACTAAGTTTAAGATGTAGAACTGTGATGAGTTTATTAAACTAGGGCACATTGGAAAAGATATGACTCCTAAAATTCCAAGGAGCTGCGTGAAAGAGAAATACTCCAAATTGTTGTTTGTAATTCAAAAGTACCTTACTTGTAAGGGGATATTTCGTATGGTTTACCTGTACCATTTTAGGCTTTGTTGCACTTTACTGGTAAGAAGTCTCTTGATATTCCTTTTTTCTTGTTTAGGAGCTTAGGGAAGATGTCAGACAAGGTTCAGGCCAGGCCAGAAAGCAGTGAGACCTCAATATTCCACCATGGTTTGATTAAACTCCTGGTGGTGGAGGAGTTGAAGAAAATAAATAGAGACTGGACTAACTTTATTTTTTTCAGTGGTTATGAGGTTGATTCAGTAACACCCAAGAAAAATCCAAAGTCAAAAGCCACTCTTTCAAACAAGATTGAAAAACCTGCAGCTGAGACAAAGGGTGTCAATGAGGAGGAGATAGAGCCCATTATATATCCAATGGAGATTGAAATAGAGCTTGTACAAGAGACAAAAACTCCACAACCTACACATGCAATCAACAAACAAAATATCATATAGAAAAGCCATGGAAGGGTAACCAGAAGTCAAACAATTGAGAAAGGCAACCTTGAAGACATTGTTCAAGCTATAGACATTGAGGAGACTCTAGTGGTCAGAGTTGAAGATATTAAAGGTGAAAATAAGAAAAAGAAAGCTATGACTACTAAAAAGTTTTATTTTTCAGGGGAAGAAGCAGGTTTCATATTTCAACCAAGGAAACCACTCACTAGACTACAAATTTCCAAAGGTATCATGGCAAGTAAAAAGACAGAGATTACTCACAAAGGAAAGCATCCTATCACATATGATATCATTGATTTGTCTCTAGCAACAGAGGAGATTATTGTGCAAAGGAATGGAAAAGAGAAAATGGTTGAGAAAACTGAAGTGCATATGTTAAAAGAGCAGATAAGAGAGGCTAGAGAAGAGGTTATTGAGACCAAATTGGAGTTACATGAAGCCAAGATAGACAGGAAGTTGATGGAAGACCTCAAAGAAAAGGTCAATGATCAACTAAATAAATATGACATGTCATTGATCAATGCCAAGAAACTGCTGAAAATGACACTTCCTTTAAGAAGGGTAATGAAGCACACAAGAAAGAGAAATATGTGGTTACAAGCTGAAAGGAAGAAGCTCAAAGGCCAGGTCAAAGAGCTAGAAGAGAAACTAGAGATGATACAAGAAAAGTTAATGAAAAAGGGCCTCAAAACCATAGTCATAAATGAACCTGAAGGTATTCAAGCTCCTACTGCCAAAGGAGAAGCTTCCAAAGCTTGAAGAGTAGACCAACTACCTTTTTGGAATTTTTGGCATCCTTCAGAATCAACGTTTGCAGATCCATAGGCAAAATTTTGAAGAAGAAGGATAATTTTTGAGTTTTCTTCCAATTAGGAAATTTCATAGCAAATCCTAGGCTTGAATCCCATATTTCGTTATGAAATCGCTAGGTGAATTTTTGCTTAAAATCACAGCTATGGTTAAAATCAAGGAGGGATAAAATTTGTATTTAGCTCATTTGATTCAACAAACATCTCCAAATTAGAAAAGAGGGATAAATAGTGACATAGATTGGTGAAGTCAATTTGCTACTAAATTTTGCTACGAAATTTCCTTGATTCCCCTGTTTCTGTAGCGAGCAACGTTTCGTAGCAATTTGTGTTTTGATGTTTCATTGGAGGTAAACCAGCCACATGGAGAGTTTAAAGGGTATTAGAGGAATATTCTAGTGGAGGTTTGGTCTTCGACAAGGCTGTCTAGTTCACTAGCTCAGCATGAAGACAATTAGCAATTATCATGACACCTCTTCCTTAAAAATAGGATGACTGGTTTCCTAATTTAGTGGGGGCATTTATGTCTTGATCATGGTTAGTTCCACTTAAGCACATAACCATCTTCGATGTAAATATGCATTTTCTTCAGTTAGTAGATGTAATAAATAAGTGGAAGAGTCCCAGTAGGTCTCTGTGTCATAAAGTCAATAGGTGTCAGTTTCGTTCCCATGAATTTTGTTTCTTGTTAAGATAGGTGTCATGCAAAGTAGTTCGATGATCTAGCCATGTCGGCATATCCAATGTAATGTGACTAAGGCCTATTAATAGGCAGGATTTTTAAGAATATAAGGTCGAAGGATGTTATTTTACACTACTACTATTGTAAACTTTTTATGTTCAGTAATATACAGTGGATGTGGCCTTTCTTCTTCAACTGAGATCCATCTAATTTTTTCATGAGAATTTGTCCTATGTATCTTGTTATTTTTCTTTTAGTATTTTAATTTTAATTACTTAGAATTCATGTACATCATGCTCTGACTTCTTTTAAGCATTAAAACATTGTATATCTATGTGTGTTTCCCTTTCATTAAAACATCTACATGCCTTAGCTTCCACAAGGAGAATCATGTCACTGAGTTTCTTATCCTTGACTCCATAAGCCCAATGGCAGTAAAACCTATACATTTTTCACATGCATACAAACACATTCAAGACACTATTACAAATTTAGCCATATGATTGAACTGTATTTGAACAAATCGTATTTACCTTTGAGAGATCCCTCTCGGACTGAAAATACTAATTTTCAGTCAAAATATTGGTTTGAAAGAGTTACTCCATGTTGTCTGGTGGAGCAACCCATCTGTAACAACTTAGTGATAAAAATATGCAAAAAACCTCCAAATGTTTCTTTGGAGTACATGAGGTGGAAATCTGGATCATATTATATCTCATGAACGTGTTAAGGTAGACCCTAATAAAATTAAAGCCATTAAGGAATGGAAAATACCCAAAACCCTAAAACATCTGTGAGGATTTCGGGGGTTAAAAGGGTATTATCGTAGAATAACAACACCTCTAACAATATTATTGAAGAAAGATGCATTTTCTTGGACTCCATAAAGAACTAAGGCCTTTGAACATCTTAAAGAGGCAATGTGCCAAGCACCGGTCTTAGCTATACCATACTTAACAAAAATCTTTATTGTGGATGTGATGTCTCAGGGAATGGAATTAGTGTTGTTTTAATGCAAGAAGGAAGACCCATTGCTTTTGAAAGTCGTCCAATCAAAGGAAAGTATTTACAACAAGCTATTTATGAGAAGGAAATGTTGGCAATGGGTTATGAATTGGAAAATCATCTACAAAAAAAGGAAGCTAAATGTTGTTGCAAATGCACTCTCAAGAAAGTATGAGGACGTGGAAGCATTTATTTGTGCTATTTCTATTATCCAACCAAATTGGATAATTGAAGAAAGGGAGGAGTGGAAGAATGACAAAGAAGTGTGGAAACTCATTCAAAAGTTGCAGCAAGATCCCAATACATATGATACATTTTTAAATTTAGATAGACATGGAGTGTTCTATGCTTAATGAAAATTTACTTTAATATTTCTTAGGCCTGATTCAATTTATCAATCACATAAACATGAAAGTAATATGCTAGTAGACACAATAATAGATTAATAGAAGACAAGCCAAATATAGATCATATTTTACAATTCTTCTTGTCCAGCAAAGATATAGGATATTGTGCGTTATGAAAATCAATAGGATGCATTAGCCAACAAAGTATTTCTTAGATCAACCAACCATCTAAGTTTCACACACAAAACACTCAAAGACAACTCATAAAAATTCAACTATGGTCAACCAAAAGTCAACGCAGGACAGTCAACAAAAAGTCAATGCTATAGATTAGGGCTTCGGTCAAACAACTCGTTTTCTCTCGATTTTTGTGCCCAATTGTACAACCTCTAAAAATAGGAATTTCAACAAGATTTTGAAGTCAAATGTACAAGGGTTGACCACGATCAACGTTGGTAAACTCTTAAGCAAATCAGTCCTAAACAGATCCGTAGAAAACAACAACTCTAGCTCCACACATGTGAAGAGAAGTGGCTTCCAAAGGCTATCGAACCAATCAGATCACAATGAGATATGTGTGATGAGTTCATGAGAAAATGACCTCTGAGTCTCTCAAATTTATATCCATCAGTGAGGGTGTGTGACACATCTATTAGGCTTGTGAGCCTACATTACAAATCTGGATGACCTTGCACATGTGTGGAAAATAAAATCAAAATATATGTTCTTCTCATCGAAACAAGATGATCTTTAGATCAATATTTCACCTCTCCGAAAGAGGAATCCAACAACAATATGATGCTCATCATATGAGTAGTGCAACATGGAGTTTGGACCTAGTTTCCCAAAATTAACGCTCCCTCTTATCTAGGGAGAACTTCGTCTATCCACTTGTTGCATCTAGAGTTCAGTACCATCGTGTACTATCATATAGCATCGTGTGTCATCCTGCCATAAATTTATTTGTTGGATATTCTTCGCAAATAGAAGAACAATGTGAGTCACAAAGACATCACGCTCTCCTGACTCGAAGTCAGCTTAGAGGTTAAAACCTCTCTTGGACTCAAAAAGAGTCTCATACTAACCCAGATTAATTTACTGACCCGAAGTCAGTTTAGAGGTAAGAACCTCATGATACTTGATCCCAAATCAATGTGTTAGACACATGCCATCCTAGACATAGAGAGTACGATAATCTCTGATGCATCCATTGGTCTTTCTATTGGTCTCTATCCACATTTCCCACCTCATTGGCCAAATGAGAGGTACTTCCCATGATTCTGAAACTCCATGGGTAGGATGTGTGTGGGGCATAGATCAAAGAGAGGTGACCAACTCAATATCATAACGGTGGGGAAGAAGCAAAACAAGGTTCGGCAAGCCTAGCCTTGTCCGAACAACTCACTGAAGAGCTTTCTCAAGCAAACAACTTCACAACAGGCCATACTCTCTGCAATGTATTCAACCTCAGTGCTGCTCAAAGACACCGAATTCTACTTCCTGTTTATCCAAGATATCAAAGAAGAACCCAAGGTGAAGCAACATCCAGAGGTGCTCTTGCGATCCACCACACTACCAGCCCAATCGACATGAGTATATCCATGGAGTCTAAAACTCCCGACAATGTATCTTAGCCCATGGTTAATTTTTCACCGAAGATATATCAATAGATTCTTGGCACCAATCTAGTGGATGTGATGAGGCTCAACCATATGCTGACTCAAAGTGTTCACTAAAAAAGATATGTTCAGATGAGAGTTCATTAAGAACATCAGGGCCCCCATGAGTTGTTGATACTCGGTGGGATTTCCTAGCTCGGGCCCAAGAAATGTTTCCACACAACTTATTAAAGTTGAGTTCCATCGGTGTTGAAAGAGACTTACAGTCCACCATACGAGATCTCTCCAAAATGTTCACGACATATTTTCCTTGCCAAAGAAAAATATTTCCTGCCCTTTGCTAGAACTCCAAGCTTAGGAATTAATGCATCAGTCCTAGGTATTTCATCTCAAACTGAGAAGCTAGATCACTCTTACATTGATGAATGAGAGGGTCAAAACCTATTAGGAAGATATCATCCACATAGATATAGAATGAGAGGCCTTTATATATCAACCTTAAAATAAAGGTTTGGATCGACATTACTTCGAGTGAAGCCCAACTTCATCAAGTAGCTATATGTCCTCTCATACCAAGCCTTGGGGGCTTGCTTCAACCCATAGAGGGATTTATTCAACCTGCATACATAGGTGTCTCTATCTTGGACTTCAAACCCCAGAGGTTGGTCCACATAAACCTCTTCCTTTATTGAACCATGTAGAAAGGAAGTTTTCACATCCATTTGGTGGAGACTCCATGCTTGCATTGCATTAAGGGAAATGATATATCAAATTTTGTTATAATGGGCGATAGTTGCAAATATATCATCATAATCTATGCCTTCTTTTTGAGAGAAGCCTTGGGCAACGAATCTTGCCTTGTACTTTTTAGCACTACCATCAGGTCATGCTTGATCTAATAGAGTGATTTCGAGGTGATAATAGATTTGTCCTCCAGTCTCGAGACCACTTCCAAGACATCATTTTTCATAATTGGCTCATATTATTTGTGCATAGCATCCTTCCAAACTTGATGCTTTACGACTTCTTCAGATGCTCTAGGCTCAAATTATACAAATGTACTCATGGCTGCTAGATACCCTTGGTATCTAATCGACTTCTTGCTTTCACAGAATGTCCCCTTTGGGAAATATGTCTCTAGACATATTCGAGAGTATCCCCAAGCCATGAGGGTATTCTCTTATTTGAAGGAGGTGGATCAATAGGATCCATAGGTCCTTCAACATCAGGCATCGGTTCATCCATCGGTTCTTCTTGCTTCCCTGCTTCTTCATCTTCTTTTTCTTCCTTGGAGCTAGGAAGATTTATCACTTTCTTGAGGGAAACATCTTCATTGAAGGTGACATCATGGCATATATCTACTTTTCTTTTACCAGGCACATGGATTCTATATGCCTTCAAAGTTTCACTATAGCCCACAAACATTCCATTATTTCCAGAAGCATCCAACTTGCTTCTCTTTTCTTTCAACACATGAAAGTAAACAGGACAACCAAAAACTCTAAAATAAGAAACATCAGGTTTCTTACCAAAGAATACTTCTTTGGGAGTTTTTGAGTCTAGAGAGGAATGTGGGCATATATTTTGAACGTACAAAGCAATGTTCCCAGCTTCTCCCCATAGAAACTTCGGAAGACCTTGGTCACATAGCATGGCACGGGTAGCTTCCACAATGGTCCTATTCTTTCTCACAGCAACACCATTTTGCTTAGGAGTATACACAATTGTGGTCTCCCTCTTAATTCCAGTTTCACTACAAAAGTCACTGAATTCATTTGACTCATACTCGGATGAATTTTTGGTTCTCAAAACTTTGATTCTCTTCTTGGTTTTATTTTCCACCAAGGCCTTGAAGGTACGAAACCATTTGAATGCTTCATCCTTATTCTTTAAGAAATATATCCAGGTCTTGCAGGAGAAGTCATTTGTAAAAGTCATGTAATAGAAACATCCTCCCAAGGATGTCACATGCAGCATGCCAGATAAATCAGAATGTATCAACTGCAAGATATCGGTTGTCCTTGTGACGCTTGAGGGGAACGGTCCCCTTGTATGCTTCCCTTCGGCACAACCATGACATATACCTTCATGATCATTGTTAAATTCAGGCATCCATGTCACCACCTTCCTTGCTTCGGGAAGGGCTTTGTAATGAAGGTGTGCAAACCTTCGGTGCCATAACTTTGTTTGAAGAGTTGTATCACATGACATAGCCCCCAATGGACTTCCTCCAACCTGGTAGAGTGTATCAACTCTAAAACCAATAGTAAGAGCTTCCTTGAAGTTATTCTTCCAGATACGTACCTTCCCATCAATGAATTCCACCTTGAATCCTTTGTCTTCCATTGCCTAAATAGACACAAGGTTCTTCTTCAAATCAGGTATGTACAACACATCTTGTAAACGAAGGACTTGACCTTGAGATAAATAAAGGGTCACAGGCCTGTCCCTTTCATGGGATAGGTGGAATTATCTCCAAGGATAATTTGTAGATTTGTATCCTTCTCAATCAAATCAGAGAGGGCTTCTTTATAACAAATGAGGTGCCTTGAAGTACCACTATCAATCAACCAGACATCGAGGGTGTCAGGAGGAGATGCAATAGAGAAGGTAGACACAAGAATAAATTCATTTCTCTTATTATCAACAACATTAAACTCATCATACCTAGAATATCTTGACCTCTTGAAAGGTTTCCCATTTCCAATACGATCAGAGGCAACCTTCCTTTTTCATTTCAACCTGTTGTTCCTTTGATTGCTATTCCCCCTAGATTTTTTGTTGTCGTCATCCCTAGGAGAGTGCCATCTATTAGGGCACTCTCTTGCATAGTGACCAAACTTGTTACAAGTGTAACATCTTCCCTTCCTTCCTTTGGGCCCTGCTTTTCCATGGTTTTGATTTCTCATACCACCATTGTTCCTCTTATTTTCATGAGAGGTGAAGTTAGTAGGGTCACATCCATTTCCATTAGAGGGATGATATCTCTTCATCATTCTTGTCTCCTCTTGAGTGCATCTCGTCAATATTTCATCAAAATCATGAATCAAATTAATATTAAGAATAGTGGTATTGAATACATACCAATCACGAGGGAGACCTCCAAGCGCAATGAGAACCATCTCTTGATCAACTGTTTCTTCTCCAATAGCTAGAATATTGTTCTTGATTTCAGTGAGCCTCATAAAATAGGATTGAATAGATTTATCCTTTCCCTTCTTGATATTTTTCAATTGATTCTTGAATAAAATAAATTGATTAACATTTCTAGCCCTGAACATGCTAACCAAATTATCATACATATGTTTAGATGTGCTCGACATATAAATGTAAGAAACCAAGTCTTTATGAATAGAATCCCAGAAAATCATATTTTCTTTGATTTCCCATTTTCTATAATTCATCTTTGTGGCAACAGGTGCATTTGATGGAGGCTCATGAATCTTACCCTCCACATAGTCCATGAAATCTCGGTTTTCTAATGCCAAATCCAAGGAAATCTTCCTTGCATGATAATCAAACTTATCAATCAATTTATCATCAGAATTGAAACCCTTATAGGTTGAGGAGGCCATTGGTCCTTGACAGGCTTTCTTCTTTGGGGATTTCTTCTCACACTAGCTTGGGATTTGTCTTCCCCTCAACTCTGATTCCATGTTAAATTTAGATAGACATGGAGTGTTCTATGCTTGATGAAAATTTACTTCAATATTTCTTAGGCATGGTTCAATTTAGCAATCACATAAACATGAAAGTAAAATGCTAATAGAACACGATAATAGATAAACAAAAGACAAGACAAATATAGATCATATTTTACAATTCTTCTTGTCCAACAAAGATATATGATATTGTGCATTACGAAAGTCAACATGATGCATCAACCAAAAAAGTTTTTCTTAGATCAGCCAACCCTTCAAGTGTCACACATACAACCCTCAAAAACAACTCATCACAAGTCAACGATGGTAAACCAAAATCCAATGTAGGACAATCAACAGAAAGTCAACGCTGCAAATTAGGGCTTCGGTCAAACAACAAATTTTACCTCAATTTTTGTGCCCAGCTGTATGACCTCTAAAAATTAGAATTTCAACAAGAGTTTGAGGTCAAATGGATAAAGGTTGACCACGGTTAACTCTGGTCAATGCTCTAGCAAATCAGCCCTAAACAGATCCGTAGAAAACAATAGCTCCAGCTCTGCACATATGAAGGGAAGAGGCCTCCAAAGGCTATCGAACCAATCAGATCACAATGAGAGATGTGTGATGAGTTGATGAGAAAATTACCTCCAAGACTCTCCAATTTATATCCATCAGTGAGGGTGTGTGACATATCTATTAGGCTTGTGAGCCTATATTACAAATTTGGCCGACCTTGCACATGTGTGGAAAATAAAATCAAAATATATGTTTTGCTCATCCAAACAAGATGATATTTAGATAAATATTGCACCTCTTTGAAAGAAGAATCCAACAAAAATATGATCATCATCATATGAGCAATGCAAGATGGATTTTGGACCTAGTTGCCCAAAATTAACACACATTTAGCTAGAAAAATGATTCATTATGGTACAAAGATCACTTATATCTTTGTAAGAATTCCCAACTAAAAAGAAATATTCTTTTGGAATTGAACACCTCTGCCTTAGGAGGATACTCGAGACTTTTGAAAACTTACCACTGAGTAAAGAAATTTTTTTTTTTTGGATGACCTTAAATCTGATATTCAAAAGTTTGTGGTAGAATGTTTGGTCTGCCAACAAAATAAAGTTGAGACAATTAAGACCCCATGTCTGCTACAACCTTTATCCATTCGAAGTCAATGTTGGGAGGAGGTTTCAATGGATTTTATCACAGGTTTACCCACTTCCAAAGGAAAGAGTGCCATCATGGTGGTAGTTGATAGGCTTACCAAGTATGCACACTTTTCTTCATTATCCCATCCATTTAAAGCCAATATAGTTGCTACTGCATCTATGGAAACAATTCAAAAGATACATGGAAACCAAAATATTGTTGTAAGCGACATAGACCCCATTTTCACTAGAAATTTCTTAATAGAATTATTTTCTTGTCTGGGTACTCAAATAGCTCATAGTCCATCTTATCATCCTCAATTTGATGGAAAAACTGAGATAATGAAAAAATGTTTGGAAGGATATCTTCGTTGCTTTGTATCTGATAAACAAACACAATGGGTCAAGTGGTTATCTTTGGTTGAATGATGGTATAACACTTCCTTCCACACTGTAGAAAAAATGACCCCATTTATGGCACTTTATGGATATCATCCATCGCCCATCACATCATATTTAAGAGAAAATTATAAGGTTCAAGCAGTAGAAGATCACATTGAGCATCAACAACAAGTTCTCCAACTATTAAAGGATAACCTAACTTTTGTGCATAATCAAATGAAAAAACATGCATATCAACATCACAGCGAAAGAAGTTTTGATGTAAGTGGGTGGGTATTTTAACGGCTACAACCATACAAAAAATGTCCCTGAAGCAAGCTAAGAAGGATAATAAATTATCGCCAAAGTACTATGGTCCTTACAAGGTGTTGCAAAAGATTGGTACTATGGCATATAAATTGGAGCTTCTAAGTTTGGGTTGAGTGTAAACCCAAACCGCTACATTCATTCTTACCACTCATCTTACTGATGAATTAATGACATTGCATATGTAAGCAATGAAGTGAAGTATTTGTTGCCTAAGTAGGAAGAGCTCATATAGTTCTTATCTGGTAGAACATCTTGGAAAATTCAACACACAAAGGGCATATGGAAAGGAAAGAGGGAGAGGTATGAAAAAAGAATAGGCATCATTCAAAGAGGAGACATGCAAATAAAATATGGGTTATGCAAAACACATAGATAATGGTCACACTCAAAATCATTTAATCATACAACATGATTCCAATGTAAGAGAACTTGTTAATGGAAAAGGAAATAAGATGCATCATATTCACAATATTAGAAGCACATTGAGGAACATGGTGTAAATAAAATAATATGGTGTTGAGAAGTTGGAGTCACGATGGACTCGAGATTCATGCTTAGCATGTGGATACGTTGTGTACTATAAGACTTAATGTGGTGTTTACAGTTGGATACAATGTGTGCTCTAGATTCCCATGGAATCTAGCATGTGGAAACATGGTGGGCTTTATATTCTTATGGGTTATTAGGTGGATACATTGTGGGATCTATACTCCTATAGTGTGAAGTAGGTGGAGGCACTATGGGATTTGGATTATTTTAGTGTTTAGTTGGTGGAGACATTGTGTGTTATAAATTCCTACATGGCATTGTAGGTGGAATAGTGTGTGCTCTAGATCACTGATGTGTTAAGAAGGTGGAGACATTGTGTGCTTTGGATTATTTTTTGTCAGGTGGAAACATTGTGTGTTTTGAATTCTTATGTGATCGGGTTGACTTGTATTTGTGTGAATTCCCTTGAGCACTGGACTCCTCAAATTTTAGATCCATCTAGGGGATGAACAACTATAAGAAACAATGCAAAGTAGATGGCCTATGTTCGGGTGGAGATTTGAAGTCCCTCCTTTAATTTTTAGTCATTTAAGTCAACCAGATAAGTATACTCACATGTGTGTATGTTTCACTTTGAATAATGAATGTTGTTAGATATATACATACACTATAGAAGTGAATGTATCAACACTGTTAATGTAGGAATGTGATGTCCATTTTGTCTCATTGAAATGCTATTCATATGTTTTCATGAGTAAGAGGGTTTGGAAGGCCTCTTTGCTTGTTGATATTTTACAAAGTTATAGAGTTTTTTACATGGTTTGAATGCATGCTTAATGTGCTATTATAATTCATGGATTCCATTGTTTAGCATGGCCATGAATATTTAACTAAATAAGAGTGTTGATTGTCTTTATATTGAAATGTATGTTTCATCAATGGATATGATAGTCTTGTGTGGGATCCATCCTATGGCATGGTATGTGTTGATGGGCTAGAATTTACTAAGTAGTGTTATCCATGGTTTGGTTTGATTTCATGTCTTGGGGTAGAAATGTTGATTGCTTCATTGATGTGTCATGAATATGCATAACATCTTAACTATAAATGTGGAATGAGGGCTTCATTCATGTTGAATTTAGTGTTTATGCAACACTGGGTCTCAAATATGGCTTGGGAAATGTCCATGAACTCCTTAATATTTCTAAGTTACAGTACTGTACAGAGAAAAATTGTATTCGGGTCGAGGAACTTGTCTTAACATTAATCACCATGGTTACCATTAATGATATATTTTAACATTAATCTAAATTATTAATGTTTAATCTCACACCCACACCCCTTCTCCAAGTGACAATACCTTGAACTGAGTGTAATAAACAAAAGGTGCACTGTCAATATTGGTGTTTAATGATGGGAAAATACACAATAACGCCTCACATTTAGCAGTGAAATTTATTAGGATTTTTTTTATATCTGGGAAAAAATAATAAAGAACGCGACGAAATTCCCTTCCATCAATAAACATGAAAACATGAATGTGCATGAAGAGGTTGGTCCTGTGGGACCCCTCGATTCAAGATGAGGTTGCAGATTCCAGGAAGGTTGGGTAAGGTTCCTTGGACACCATATGACGATTCTAAAGGGTGTGAATCAGATGATGTGGCGAGGCTACTAATGTTGCACAATGGTAGCGTTACACATGGCATGAAGGAACAACCTTTTTGGGTGGTCGAGGGGAAGGTTTTTTTATAACACATGGCACTATCAAAGGATGCCATGTGGTGGGGTGATGTAAAATTGATGTTAGTGTGACATCAGCAAGGAGAAGAGGATGTAGAGTGATGTGGAATCAAATGACAGGTATACTACAAAGGTATATTGATGATAGGTGGTACCTTGGGTTATACCATGTCATCTCATATCTACAATTATCAAAGAATTCTTAAGAATTTTCCCTTGGTGTTCAAAGTTGGTGTTCAACGACAAGAAATTTATTGTACACACTTTTTATCAAGTGCCAAGGTTTTTTTGTGGTATCTCCAAGTTGGGTGTGATTGACAAAAGGTTGGATGGAGACGTGTTCATTAATTAACGAAGAAAGCACTGGAAATGGACCCTGTTAATTGTTAGAAAACCAAGGACCCCTACTATGAATATAGATTGTTGATATAATCTGAACAGTCATGCTATGGATTTACGCTGTGAGGTTTTTAACCAATGGCCACGTGGGTGCCATGTGGAACTATTTAATTGGTTTATATTTTAAGAGGCAAAACTTTCAATCCAGGAATAGGATTGAGGTAAACATTATATCATTGAAAAAGTCTTGAAAATTTGGATGTGATGGCATTATCCAAAGTTAATTTCACAAACTTTGGGAAAGAAGAAATTTTGTAACTCCATCTCCATAATGAGACCATGGAGGCTATGTTAGTTAAATAAACACCTTCTGCAAACCAAATTAGTCCAAGCGGGTGGGAAGGAGCCATTAGAGAAATTTTGAGGTGGAAAATGAGCCTAAAAAAAAAATGTAGAACAAAAATAAATTTTATAAGAACCAATACGATTCAATATGATGGTGTCAACCATAGGGGATGATTCACCAATTTTTTGGAGAAAAGGTGAAACAATAATTAAAAAAAATTATTTTTCAACTCATATTTTCAACTTATCTCCCCATGATTTTGCTCAAATTTTTAACGGGAGCACCTTTTGGATGAAAAATTTATTTTTTCATCCAAGGAGTACCCATGTTGCATACTTTTGATGGACCCTACTACACGAAAAAATTGAAATACATGAAAAACATGATTACAATCACATTTTTTCATGTATTTCACATTTTTTTTTAGTAGGCTCCATTGAAAGTATGCATCATGGGTACTCCTTATATGAAAAATTAAATTATGCATCCAACGAGTGCTCTCAGTCAAAATTTGAGTAAAATCATAAGGAGATAAGTTCAAAATACAAGTTGAAAAAAGTAGTTTTTTCTTTTTTCCCTCCATAACATGATGAAGTAATTTAATATTATTTTATTATTTCTACTATTATTTTATAGTATTACTTTGATTACAATGTGGTATCATAACACTGAGGTTTAGCACTTGGATTGAATAGGCTTAAGAGGATGAAGTTGACTTTTGTTATAGTGTGGTATTAGAGTGCCTAGGTTTAGCACTTAGAATGAATGGGCCAAGGAGGCTAAAGTTGAATTCCATTACAGTGTGGTATCATAGGCCCTAGGTTAAACACTCAAACTAAATGGGTTAAGCACAATGAAGTTGACTTCCATTATAGTGTGGTATCAAAGCACATAGGTTCATCACTTAGACTAAATGGGCCTAGGAGGACAAAGTTGACTTATGTTACAATCTGGAATACTATACTTAGTGTTATTTGAAGAATGATTACTTGTTGTGTGAAAACGTGTGTTGTTTGTAACATTTTTATTGTTGTTCATGTGCTGTATGCCTATGTGTTGATAACAAATTTGAGAAATTATGGATGATTGGTTGGAAAGATTATTCATTTTTTATTTTTTTTCTAACTAACATACCAACTTGAAAATTGGTATTTCAAATATCGTCACATCAAGATGCTTATTGTAGATAAGCCAAGGTGATGGGTAAATGTGTTATTTCTATTTTTGGTTTGGCTAATAGTTATGTACAATATGTAACAACATATAACAAGACACTAAGGAAAAATAAAAGAGTGAAGGGATGTGTACTATAATGGTGTAGTATATCATTGATAGATCCCATCATGGTCATCAAGAAGAGTCAATGGGAAATAGGAGAGAGGAAGGCTCCCTTGATTCGATGTACACCCTTAGAAGTTTAAGGGATGAATCGAGAAGCTGTAAGGCTGCCAATGAAAATAATTTCATATCTTAGGAAAATAAAGTTGAAGTAAACAAAATTATACTATACATCATATTATACTTGCAAAGATAGAATTAACATGAGCTAGGTGCTATTTACCTAGGAAAATATAAGTGAAGGTAGATTCCATCAAGATTTGGAAAGCATGAATTGAGGATTGATGATGTAGAAGGTGGAAAATATAAGAAAATACATATACAAACAAGTGAAGATACAATGAGAGGTGGAATTCCATTAAGTACTCTAGAGAGGAGGAAATATAGTCAAGAGCAATTGTTTAGTGTTGTAAATAATAGGTATTACCAACACAAAAGGAAGGATATGGATCCAATTCCATATTAATTCAAGAAACTACCTACATTTGATGGAGAAGGGGAGAAGGTAAAGAAAGCATAAGCATGGTTATTGGACATGAACAAGTATTTAAGGGTGCATAATTACTTAGAAAAGGTTGATATTTGGTGGGAAGACCTAAGGAATTTCAAATACATGTAGGAAGAGCTACATGGGGGATGTTTGAGAGATATTTCTAGGATAAGTATCTATCTAAAATATACTATGACAACAAATTTGTCAAGAATTTTTATGAGAAAAAAGTAAGAAAATTGATAGCTGATAAATACACCAACATATTCTTATAGCTATTTAGGTATGTGCCTTAATAAAATATGAGAAAGTAAATATATAAAGGTATCTGACTGGATTACCATGAGCCTATGGGGACCGAATAAAATTTGATGAGCCAAAAACCCTATAGGACACCATCTGAAAAATCAGGTATTACTATGAGCGTTCTAAGCATAATACTGAGTTTAAAAATGATTGGAAAGCAAAGGGTAAGCCTATATTTAGAAGAAAATGGTAGAGAGAAGCAAGAAAACAATTAGGAGGAAGGAATGTCAAATTTACCATTCCTATTAAGGGAGTGTCTAAGCATAAATCCATTACTGTTGGTAGTGGCTAGTTCTATAATCCTGTAGGAGGGGAAGTTGGAGGATTTTGAAGAGAAACTATAAAGTATTGGACTTGTGGAGAAAACCATAGGCAAAAATACTATCCACAACCATAGCGGAGAATTCGAAGGATGTACAATGTGCAAGAAGCAGAGATAGTGAAGGATGCGTCTCAAAATGTGCCATCAATTTGTGCTACATTAGACAATAGGAAATATTTGCATCAACCCATAGTGATTAATATGGAAGGTATCATTAATAACTAGCATATTTCTATTTTGATTGAACTTGGTTTTAAATTCAATTATGCAATCCCACAAGTTGTAAAGAAGTGCGCATTGTAGAATATAGCCTAGGAAAGGTCATGACTAGTTTCGCTAGCTATAGGGACTAAGAGACAAGTTAATGATGTAGTGAATTCATTCCCAATAATGGTAAACAAAATGCCCACATCTTCATACTCGAACCTATTATCATTGGGTTTGTACGACATGCTAGTATACATGGATTGGCTAGTGGGACACAAGACCAAAATCGACTGCTATAAAAAATTGATATAATGTCTTAGTGACAAAGGGGAAAGAGTAACCACGTAGAGATTAAATAAGCCCATAACTATTCCACACATATCAACACTACAAATGAATAGGTATAGTCAAAAGAGTGTGAGTTTCATGTTTTCCAAGTAACCTCTGAATCCGTGATTAAAAAATATAAATTGGAAGAGTAACCGATTCTAAAATTGTTCAATGACGTGTTATCTAAGGAAATCCAAAATTTTCCACTAATAAGAGAGATTTGTTTATCGATTGATTTATTTCGAGAATCAACACCTATATATAGATTTTTGTGTTGCATAAGCACACTGGAGTTGGTGAAGATAAAATTACAACTAAAATAAATGTTGGACATGGGATACATCATACCTACTGTATCACCTTCGAGAGCACTAGTGTTATTCATAAATAAAATGGATGGCACATTAAGATTGTGGATCGATTATAGGAAGTTAAAAAACCATAATAAATAACAAGTGTCCTCTGTCAAGGATTGATGACTTATTTGAACAGTTGAGAGGTGATATAATATTCTCGATGATAAAATTGAGGTATGGGTACCATTAATTAAGAATTAAGGATGAATACATCCACAAGATAACATTCATAACTAGATATAGGAATTATGAATTATTGGTGGTGCCATTTGTACTCACCAATTCTCCAACAACGTTTATATGCTTAATGAAAAAAATCTTGGCATGTTGGTCTTTGCAGATGGAAAATTGGTTTATTCTAGAACTAAGGAGGAACATGAAGAACATTTGGAGGCAGGGTTGCAACTACTAAGAGAGAAAAATCTTTATGCAAAACTCAACAAGTGTGATTTCTTCCAATCACAAGTTCAGAACTTATGACATATAGTTTCTAAGGAAGTAGATACTGATAATATCAATGCCATTATGGAGTGGCCAACTCCTAAAATTGTGAGAAAATTCAGATCCTTCATGGGTTTGGCTACATATTACTAGATATTTATGTGTAATTTCTGAAATATTGGACATCTAATCACAACATTACAAAAGAAAGGTTTTAAATTCCAATGGACAACAAAAAATGCAACAAGTTTTGAGAAATTAAAACATCTTCTCACATATTCACCAATATATAGAATAACAAACATGAAAAACTATTTTATGGCTTGCACTGATGCCTATAAATAGGGTGTCAGTGGGTTCCTAATCCAAGAGGGACATGCGGTTGTTATGTATTGAGGGAGTTGAATGAGCATGAGAGAAATTATGTCACTTATGACTTGGAGCTAGAATCGAGAGTGAATGCATTTAAAATATGGAGGAGCTATTTTTTGGGAAGGAAAATTATTTTTATGTGAAATCATGTAGGGTTGAGGTACCTGTTTGACCAACCCAAGCTGAATGTAAGACAATTAAGTTGGATAGAATTGATTAGTTAATTTGATTTTGAAATAAAGTAAATCAAAGACAAGGAAAACAAAGTAGAAGATGCACTCAATAGAAGGCTACAAGTGGCTCATGTGGAAGCCATTAGTACTTATGAGGTTTATATTAATGAAAATATCAAATGGGAAATGCATCAAGATTAGAATCACCAAATAAGTGAAGGAACATTTGCAACATGAATTAAAAGGAGCATTGAGTAAGAATTTATCACTCACAGATGATGGCATGTTAAAATTCAAAGGTATATGGTATATACATTCTATGGGAAACTTGAATAAGCTCATCTTTGATTAGTTTCATAAAATACCTTATTTATGTCATCTAGGTTATCTCAAAATAATAGCATCTATGAAAAAATGTACTATTGGTTGTGATGAAAAATGATATTTCTAAGTATAATTCTAGATGCTTCGAGTGTCAAAAAGTGTATAAATATAGTGATATTTTTACAATCAATACCCTTTCCTAAATGGAAGTGGGAATTCATCTCTATGGAATTCATCTAAGGATTACCAAGGAAATGTAGATAACATGACGCCATAATGGTGGTGGTGGAAAATATGAGTAAGGTAGTGCATCTTATAGTTGTCAAGGCCACTCACCAAGCAAGTGACATTACCCATATTTTCATGAAAGAAACATTTAGATTGCATGGTATGCAAAAAAACAACATTTTGGATAAGGATGCTAAATTCACCTCAATGTTTTGGAAATAACTATTTACTAGCTTCATAACAACTTTAGCATTCGTACAACTTACCATCCTTAAATAGATGGGAAAAATGAAAGAGTAGATATGCTATTGGAAGACATGTTAATAATGTATGTCATGAATTAGCGTAATATGTGGGAAGATAGTTTTTATGTTTTTTGGCTATGATTCTTGATCAATGGATGAAGATCCACATATTTAATGATTTTAGTTGATGTTTCAGAACCACAAGTCAGGTCCATAATGAAAACATGAGAAAAGATGAAGATCATATAGAGAAATAAATAGTGTGATGATTTTCGAGAAATTAAGATCAATTTATCTTCATTTTATCTTAATGCAAAAATTTTCAAATAACTGAAATTCATCATGGATGCCCCTTCCATATCGGGTCATGATTTAGTTTTTAGGTTTTTGTGATTAGGATTGTTGATCAATGGAGGAAGTCCAAATATTTAAGGATTTGAGTTGAAATTTTGGAACCACAAGCCATGTCCATATTCAAGACATGAGGAAAGATGAAAATCATATAGAGAAATAAATAATGTGAGGATTTTCAAGAAATCGAGATAAGCTTCTCTTTATTTTATCTTAATGAAAATTTTTTAAAGTAACCAAACTTCATCATTGAGTTCTCATTCCATACTAGGTTGTGATTATAGTTTTTAGATTTATGTGGTTATGATTGTTGATGAATGGAGGAAGATCCACATATATAAGGATTTCAATCGATGTTTCAGAACCACAAATCGGGTTCATATTTAAGACTTGAGGAAATATTAATATCATATAGAGAAATAAATAGTGTGAGTATTTTCAAGAAATTGGGACCAACTTCTCTTCATTTTATCTTAATGTTAAAATTTTCAAGTAACCAAACTTCATCACGTATTCCCCTTCCATACTGGGCCATGATTATAGTTTTTAGGTTTTTTTGGTTAGGATTTTTATCAATGGAGGATTATCCATAGATTTAAGGATTTCATTAGGAAAATCTTCCAACCTTGTTGATCAATGGAGTATGATCGATGTTCGATAAAATTTATCCTTAAATATACTAAAATACTCAACTTTGTGGATATTCCTCCATTGATCAATGAGGTGGGAAGTGTTTCCTTTGGTATAATTTTCCTATAACAATGGATACTAGGAATCATTAAAGGTGAGTCCTTTTAAGGCTCTTTGTGGTAGGAAATGTAATACACCCATCAACTAGAATGATCCAATGAACAAGGTGCATATTCGAAGAGATATGCTTAAGGAAATGGAATAGGAAGTAGTCACTATCAGGAAAAAATTGAAAGGATATTAAGATAAAAAAATTAGATATGTTGATTAGTATAAAATTCACAAGGAGTTTCAAGTGGGGGGACATGTTTACCTCCACATCAAACTAAGGAAATTTTCATTGAGAACTCGATATTGTGCTAAGTTAGCACCAAGAATTTGTGGACCATTTCAGATCATAGAAAGAGTGGGGCTAGTGACTTACAACCTAGTCTTTCCACCCACAGAGAAAGCACCTGATTTTTTCCATATTTCTTTGCTTAAAAGTATGTGGGTGATGATAATCATGTTGTTGATTGGTGTGTGATATAGGAAGACTCTGGGGAGAATTCCAATCAAAGTCACATTGCATTCTAGATTAGAATTAAATTTTTCTCTGGAATCAATTAATCGAGTAGGTTAAGGTGCAATGGATACAATTTGGACGAGATGAAGCCACTTTGGAAATAACTAATTAAATTAGGGTATCATACCAATTTTTTATTACTAGGTAATTAAATGTAAAAAAATAGTTGTGTATGTAAATCTCATTGTTGAATTTTGAGTTTGTTTATAAAACATTGAGGGCAGTTTTCCTTTAAGTTTGTGGGGTGTGTGATAGCCCTTTTTTCTACCCCCTTGTAAATGTCACCATGAATTGTAATTCATGTAAATAATGTCGAAATATAAACATTGAATGGATGGAGGATTGGACACGAATTCAAAGGTATGAGGAGGAGGAGTTGATGGTATTTAGTGTAAACCCAAATTGCTGCATTAATTTTTACAACCTATCTCCTTGATGACTTCATGGAAATTTTTTATGCAAGAATTGAAGTGAATTATGGGATGCCTGAGTAAAGGACAAGCCCATAAAGTCCCCGTCTAACAAAAAATGTTGGAAACTTCCACACACGTGGGGAAAATGAAAAGGAAAGAGGGAGAGGTATGTGGAGAGGATAGGTAAAATACAGAGAGGAGGCATACAAACATAGTGAGGGGTATGCAAAAGGACATAGACCATGGTCACACTCAAAAGCGAAAACATACAATGTGGTTACAGAGTAAGAGAACTCACTAATGAAAAAGAAAAGAACACATAACATATGTGCATGCTTGGAAGCAATTCGAGGAATGTGTTGTAAAGAGAATATTGTCGTGTGGAGAAGGTAGATGTTGAGATTCAACAAGATGATGAAGCTTAGTGAAAATAAGTCACCTTCACTAAGTGGGCCCGTAGGCTATTTTTAGGTGTAAGTCTATTTTTAGACTATGTCTATTTTTAGACATGGTGATCATATTTTAGAAGTTGCAGGACGCTATTTGTGAATGGTTGGTCAAGTTGGAAAAATAGATGAAATTCTATTTTTAGAAGATTGGGAAAAGTCTATTTATAGATTGTCAATCTAAAAATAGACATGTCGATTATTATTAGCCCTTAATAATAATCAGACTCTAAATATCAACTTATTCTCTTGGAGCACTTTATTTTAGTATACAGATTTCGCAAATCAGTGGGCTGAAGGAATTACGCAATTCCTAGGGTTTAATGGTGGTTCATGCATGTAGGAATCAATTAGAACTGAAGTGGCAAAGTTATGACAGAGTTGGAAGAGTAGTTCATGGATTTGTTATTAATTTTAACTCAGTTTTGGAGTTAAACTCAGTTGAGCTAGTTGTATCTAGTCTAACTGAATGATACACTAGTGAGAGTGGAGTGAATTAATTATTTAATTAATTCATAAATGATAACTCACTAATCAACTGAACAAATACAATAGTTAAATACAATGCATGTCAGTTCCAGTGGAGACCCAGTGGAGAGGTAGGTGAAAGGGTGAGATGGACTATCCATTGTGACTATAGTGATGCATTGATTGCATCACACACACATTGGAGTTGCCAATGAGGATTGCGCAGTCAAGGCAAGGCCAACTCGAATTCATTCAGGGGTCTTCTTCAGTAGGGATTTCACAGTGGAGGCAGGCTATCAGGTGGAAAGAAATCAGTGCATGGATTTGTAGATTTCTTCATGTTAGTGTGTGACGATTGATTGTGCTTGTTTTTCTACAGCTGAATAATTTAACTCGGTACCCTGAAGATTAGAGCTAAAAAACACAATTGGTGCTTCAATATTCTGATCATTTAACTGTGTTAAAACAACTGCATATGATGTATCTGAAGAAAATGTATATAACACAAAAGACTTGAGAAAATCAGGAGTTGTTAAAGAGGGAGCTTCAACAATAGCTCTTTTGATTAACTCAAAGGAATTTCTTTCTTCTTTGCCCCATTTAAAAATTGCATTTTTCTTGATCATTGATTGAAGGGGAAGGATAATTTGAAAAAAAATATGGAACAAATCTTTTTGCAAAATTAATTTGTCCTAAAAATGATTGCATTTTGTTTTTGTTATGTGGCAGAGGAATGTTTTCAATCTCTTGAATCCTATCAGGATCTATATGAATTCCTTTCTTAGAAATAATAAATCCTAAAAGTTTTCCTTCTGATAAAAGAAAAATAACATTTTTTTGGATTGAGGGAAATACCATATTTTCTGCATCTGTTGAAAATATTTTTTAAATGATTAATATGATTGTTTCTATGCTTAGAATCAACAGTGATGTCATCTAAGTATATAAAAACTAATTTATTGATTAATCCTTTGAAAGCTATATCCATAGCACGTTGAAACGTAGCTCCAACATTAATCAGTCTGAAAGACATTTTCTGATATGCATATGTTCCCCATTTTGTTTTAAATGTTGTTTTTAATCTATCATCAGGATGAACCATGATCTGATTATACCCTAAAAATCCTTCTAGAAAAGACACCAATTCAGATCTTGCAACTGACTGCAATATCTATTCCATGGTAGGTAAGGGGAAATTATCTTTTTGACAGGCTTTATTCAAATTCCTAAAATCTATACAAATTATAATATCTCCATTCTTTTTTCTAACTAGGACCATGTTTGACACCCACTTGGAATGTATAATAGGAAAAATGACTTTAGCTTTGAGCATTTTATTCAATTCAGATTTGATTTGACTTTCTAGATTTGGATGAATTTTTCTAAGTTTTTGTTGGACAGGTTTATCATCTGATATCATGGGAATGGTATGTTGAATTATGGAAGTGTCATATGTTTTAAGATCTGAATAATCCCATGCAAAGATATATTTATATTTTCTGAGCAAATTAATGAATGATATCCTTTCTCCATATCCCAAACCAAGACCTAAGTTGATATTCTGAGGTTTTTTTGAAGTACCAAGATTAATCAATTCAAATTTTAAAGTAGAACTTTGAATTGGTTACCTTTTTAAACCTATCTTACAAATCATACAGATCTTCCACTTTGACTATAGAATTAGGAATCAGATTATTGTTTATTTTGTCTTTAATCTGTAAATCATGTTCATTTTCATCCAAGATTTGACCTTCATAAGCTCTATCGGATGTAAGAAAGTCTACTATCTCTGCATCATTATTGAATACTTTCCAATTTGTAATATTGTCAGGAATGGATGGTCTAAAAATAAATTCAATCGAAATTCTATCTGGGCTAAACTCTTCGGGTGGTATAAGTCTATATGCTACATTATCAATAAAATTGGCACTCGCATTTTGTAATCTAGGAATTGCGGATATATTGAATGCTGTAAAATGAGAAATGAGATTCTGAGCTAATGTTTGAGAATGTCTCAAATGTCTAGAAATACAATGAATCATATTTCTAACTTGTTTGACTATTATTTCAGAATCTCCATATACTTGCAAATATTTAACATTCAATCCTATGGCTTTGTACATACCTTGAATCAATGCTTCATATTCAACAATGTTATTTGTGCATTGGAATTCGAGTCTACAAGCTAGCATTGTCTTCTCTCCCTGAGGATCAATTAAAACACAACCTGCTCCTGCACCATCTTCTGATTTTGAACCGTAAAAAATAGAGTCCAAAATAAAGACTGATTTGGAATTTGATTGCTAAAATTAACACATCTATAAGAATCTATTTGAGAAAAAATTTCAATTTGAAAAGTAACAGTATTTGTTTCGAAAGGTGAAACCTGAGCATTAAATGATCCAAGGAATGATTCTACTGAATAATTCCCTATGATGTTATTGGTAAAAGCTATAGGCTCATTTGGTCCTTCCAATTCAGTAACTGTATGTTTCATAAATTTCTCACGTTCAATTCTGATTTGATTTGGTTTACCATTATATGGTAACCACATGTGAGACCAATCAGTAGAAAAATACCCATGTAATTTCTCAGACCAATCCCTGCTTAAAATGAGACCATAGAATTCAGGAATGTTTGTGACCAAAATATCAATCACTTGTGAAAATTTTGAATTAGATTATAATCTGATAGATACCGATAACATTTCTCCAATAACTTCAACTTTAGTTCTATCCAACTGAACTATATGTACCGATGTTTTTTGAGGAGTAACATTTAATCTTGTACACACTGTTCTTGGCATAACATTTGAATAAGCTGCTGAATCATTAAGACAATTATGAACATTCTTTTTAAAAATTTCATAAGTCAAAACAAGAGGAGGAGTTTGAGAGATATATCTATCACCAATCAAAACAAGATCATTAGCATTTACTTTATTGATAGATGATGGAGGTTTTCCCATATCTTTTGAGGCTTGTGCTATGACTGGTGGTTGTATCGGTTCTACAGGAACTGCTTTAAGTTCTATAAGAAAAATCTTTTGTTGTTGTTTGAGTTTAGACATTTCATGTAACGAGATATTTTCCTTCATCTTTTTCATATCTTCTACTATATTATATTCGACTGTATCTGATACAATCAAAGTTTTAGAATTTGTAGAAGGATCTGATGAAATCGAATTTGTTTGCACAGTTTTAGATTTTTTGGTTCTGTCTTTTGAGGGGACATAATTTTGTTTGGGATTTGACACAATTGGATCTGAAGAAGGTTTACTTGTTGATACAAGCATAGCTTCACTTTCTTCCTCTGTTGGAAGAATGAAATCCCATAAACCATTTAATTTAATTTCTTCTTTAGATTCTAATTCATTTTCAGAAGGTGAGGGATATTCAGTATCTTGATTAGATTATGCATTTGAAATCTCATTTGGGGGTTTAGGAGTGGAATAAGGATTTTTTTTTAAATGAACGAAATGATTTTTTAGCAGCTGAAGTTTCAGCAACTTGTTTCTTTATATCTATCATATCATTTGACATAGTCTTTAATACTTTTTGAAGACCTTCAAGATCAAATGGATCTTTTGAGATTTTCTTTTTGGAATCTTGACTAAATGTCACTTTCTTTGTTTTCCTTTCTTCTGATTCTATTCGTTTCTCCAATGCTAAAATTATTTTTTCTACCACAAGAGCTTCTTTCAGATTTTCTAAAAGAGTGACTTTATTAGCCCTATCTACAAAAATGGCTATATTCGAGGGTAATGAAGAAATATACCATTCTATTTGTACATCAACAACAGGTTTTGAAGCATTCGGGATTTTATTTAATAATCTATTGAATCTGGAATTGAAATCTTTGACCTTTTCACCTGAATTTATTTTAAGATTGGAAAGAGCATTGATCAAAGAAGCAATAGTTCTATCATCTCCGAATTTTGCAAGAAAAACTTGTTCAAAAGTTGCCCAATTAGCAATAGATCCTGCTGGAAGAGAAAAATACCAGGATCATGCAGATCCTTGCAAAGTATATGGAAAAAATCTAACTACAACATCTTCATGAACGATTCCATTTAGGTTCATGGCTAACATAAAATTATTGATGTGTTCTTCAGCAGGAAGACCATCATCAGGATTATATTTGGGTAACCATTTTTCTGGATGATCTGGAAGAGCATTAGGATTTGCTATTAGCACAACACCAGGATTTGTCCAAGGTTGAGTAGCCATAATTGGATTTGGATTTTGTGAAGATGTAGAAGTAGATCCAGAAGTAGAGGTAATGAAAGAAGAACTTACAACTGGAACATTACTACTTGTGACAGTACTGATTGTCTGAGTGGAAGAAACGGAATGTATAGAAGATGTGGGTGGATTAGAAGAGTATGAAGGAATAACCAAAGGGAGATTTGATGTGACTTCACTTGTGTTTGATTTTGATCTAGATATTTGAGAAACTTTTTTGCGATGAGATTCTAAAGGAAACTCAAAAGGATGAATTCCAAGCTTCTCACTTCTAGCTCGAGTTAGAATACCAATATCTCTAAATAGAGAAGTAAAAATTTCTTTAGATGTTTCTCGATTAACAGGATTTTCAGCAGAAATAGATATTCCTTCCAATTGCTGAATTAAAGACTGTACTTCAGGGGATTCAAGAATGAATTTTGAAGTAGATGGGTGATGTGAAATTTTAGGGGACGAAAGAAAGGTTTCTACAACTTCCGATTTTTGAATTGGTGATTCAGATCGTGATCGGGATATGGTAGAACACTTTTGAGGAGATAGACTCTTATGAGGGCTTTGAATTTTAGATTTATCTGCCATTCATAGTCATGCCCTCCTTCTAGCACCAGAAATGTTGAGGCCTCAGAAATCCGTGGCAACAACAAAGGGGGATAACCGCCCAGTCCGGACCTTAAAGCAGCTCCTTTTCCATTTGGGGTGCTAGCTCCGACTGGAGTTTTTGGGACTAGTTTCCCAGTTTTGGTGTTTGTGTGATGATTTGTGAGATTTGTACCAATTTTTTTTAAAAATGATGAATTACTAAAACTAAACAAATTTACTTCTAAATGAAAGAATTTAAAATAAACTTAATCTAACGCCGGTAAAGTATCTCAAATGCGATTTAGGAAGATAACTATATAATCTGTTTTGAAATCATTGCAGATTAAATAGAATTATAACTGTGTAGAATAATTCCTTTTGAAAAGATTAAATAATAAAAAAGAATATTGAAGACATATCGCATTTATGTAATGACCATATATAAAATAACTAATTTCTGCCTGTATACTGTACGATTAATGAAACAAATACTTCAGACATAAATAATTAATTTTAAATATGATTCATGAAAGCTGTGTTCATCATTAATATTCAAAACAGTAATAACATACATGATATTAGTACCAATTGTTTGTCGTCCTGTTTATCATATCAACGATAAAAGGTCATATTCAATTCTTCAATCAAAAAGCCAAGCCAAAGTGAATCAACATTGATCAACAAGATGATTTATATAACTGAATAAGGTTGTGTTCCATTCTTTCATCAAGACACTTACAAATCTGCTTACAACTTAAGCCTTCTTTGCAAATGTTCTCAAAAAAATTCAGTACCCTTCTCTAAATGCATGAGAAGGGTTTAAATACTACAATTAACTACTTAACTAAATTAAATACTTTACAAAAATATAGAGGAGGTTTCAAACAACCTCTCTCTATAAAACCTATCTTGAACTATAATCTAGGAAATTAAACAAACTAACAATCTTTATTTTAAGGATCCTTCTTCTTCTGCTGAATCTGATCACATAACTTGCAAATATCTAGCATAGTCTTGAGCTAAGGTGGTTGAGATATTCGTGAGCGAATCTGATCCTTGAATATAGAATTTGAAATTGTTGACTGTGACCTTTGGGCTGATTCTGTGATTAACTGAAGCGTTTGTTGTTGATGATATAGTTTGATTAGAAAATTCAAAGATTTTTTTTGATCAAACTTGTCAATTTTCTTGATCATCTCTTCTTGCTGATCTGCTTGTTGAATCCATCTTGACTCTACTTCTTTGATCATTGAAAACATATCAGATGTGTTTTCTTCCAAAAGCCCTATTTTGAATAATTGATCACACGAACGCTGTATAATTTCATTTGATTTACTGGATGTTTTAGCTGCTGCTTTTTCTGCTATGGAAATTTGTGTCTCCCACTCTGTAAACAATAATTCCTTATGAAATTTATCTACTTTCCAACATCTGAATCTTGCCATTGAATATATTCTTTAATTTGACTCTGAAGTTTTTCACATTCAAGATTTTGGATAGCGATTTGTTAAATCATTATTTTATTTTAATCATAGTAAGAATCAATCATGGCTGCTTGATAAAAAAATACCTTTTATTGTTTCTTTAACATGGTATTTATATGAAGTGCTTCTTTAACAAATCTTTCTGACTGTGATTGATTTTGTAATTCTGCTAAAGACTTCTCCATGTGTATCTATTTCTCTTGAAGCTGTGCATGATGTTCTAGCTTAAGCCTCTCAATATCTTTAAGGAACTGCTCTAAATTCATTCTGATCTGTTTTGTAGTCTTAACCTTCTCTGCGTCCAATAAATGTTGCAACTCTTGTATCCTGTAATCCTTTTGCCTTAACAAAGCTTTAACTTGAGTTGCTTTGTCTACAGTGGTTGTAGCATAAGCTCATGCATATTGAGATAACTTAGTTAAATGTTCAGTAGGATCTTCAAGTGAATCCTTCCAAAGAACATCAATTGATTCATCTGTAGATTTAAGAGTTTCATTAACTCTTTTCCTCTTATTTATTTTCACTACAGCTTTATGGCCAGGACTATAGAAGATATCTAATGAAGGAATGTCTTCTATTTGCGAAATTATTTGATCTGCTGAAAAAGCTGGAATGATTTCTTTGTTTTGAGTTTTTGGAACTATTTGCAAAGGATTAACAGTCTGAACTATCTTTCGAGAAGGCTCAGGTGTTTGGAAATCTGCTGCTTGATCAGTGATAGTATTTTCTTTGGGGGTGTTTATTGCTTGGGAAAATTATTCTCATTCATTTGAAAGGTCTTCTCCTTCAGATGACTTGGACTGATCTGTTGTGCTTTGATCCTTTTGAACTTCTCCTGAATTCAATTCAGTGCCATTTTTCTTTGGCTTTTCATGCAACTCTAATTCATGAATAACCTGATCAATTTCCAAATTCATTTTTATGACTTCGGACTGGTCCTCAGATTTTTCGGATTGCTGTTGAGATTGATCGGATTCATTTTCAGAATTATCTTTCATTTCTTCATCAATGCTAACACTTGGAGTATTCTTTTCATCTTCCATGATAAATAAATTTAAAGGGACATTTTTTAGTCTCTCATTTCTGTATTTTTGAAAGGCTTGAATATCTTATTGACTTGATTCATTTGAAACCCTTTTAATAACATCTGAAAAAACTTCAACTCCTTGAAAGAAGTCATCAAACAGATCTTCTTCCTTGACAAAAGGCTTTGTCTTAAGTCTTGCCATACAGTTTTTAATTTCATCATCAGGATCATATAGTCTTCCAGGCATAAATGCAAGATTTAATATCTGCACATTAGGCAGTTCTTTGTATGTGTGACCAATGTTGGCCAGAGCGAAAGAACCACACTGTACAGGAAAAGAAGGCCAAATTTCCTTTTTGTCATCTTTCAACTATTTAGTAACACCATTAACAAGCTGATAAGCAATCTCTCTCTCGAACAACCTGTCTAGAACGTAGTAGGGAAAAACATGTGGAAGAGCAGAGCTTCCAAATACTCGTACATATGTAAATTTCTCTTCAGCAAACCATCGAGCTGTAGGAACAATATCCCTACTGACTTCTTTGGAAACCCTAGGGATCTTTTCATTAAAAATCATCTGATACATTGGCATCATAACTCCATAACAGACTTTATAAAAATACAGGTGGTATTTGGAATCCCAAATTTCTTCGTGATAAATATGGATTGGGGTAGGTTCTTTGGAATTCCATTTCCAACCCATAGTTAGAAATGTAGAATGAAAACAGATGGCATCCATAACATAGGCAGTCATAAAAAAGGGTGAGTTTTCTTGAGACAAAACATTTTTCTTATTCCTATACTTAGTAATGTGTTTAACTAAGTAATTTGATAATAGATTTGCCCAATTCAAAATGGATGAGTTGACGATTGTGTCAATCAAGGGAACCCAGACTCTAGAAAACCTAGTACTGTCTAGTCTACCGAATAACCTATGTAACATACCAGCAACATAATAGAAAGGTTGCGGGATTTGTGTGATGGGGTACATACCAGACTTGTCTTGCTTTAGTTTGCCTTTGTTGTCCTTCCATTCTCTAATGACTTTGATTAGATCTGGGTGCTTAGCTTTAAAACTTTACACATATACATTGTCATACCTCTGTTGTGGAGATGGTAAATGATACATAGTTTCCAAGTCTTCAGCTTTAAAAGAGCCCATGACTTCTCCTATGGAATTCTTAAACAATCTGTCTTCAATATTCAAATTCTCGATTGCCCATTTGATCATATCTGTGTAAGGCTTGAGCTTTGGCCTAACTACTATCTTATGAATGAATGAACATGCAACGTCAAACAAAGTTGCGTTGGAAGTGGAATAAGTGCATGTTGCAGAAATCTTCATTATCACCTTTGGCCCTTCATCTTCAAATAGTTTATACATAGCTTCCCATGATGTGATGTTGCAATATTTGTTACAAACAGTATCAGAAAACAACGAAGGAATTTCTGTATCTTCTGTATACGATGCTCGAGACACTTCTTTTCCTTTCTTACTCATTTCAGACTCTTTCAATTCAATAGTTTCTTTCCTGAAAGTGAAACAAAATATATCATATAACAGAAACTGTGAAGCGGCGTTTTACACAAAAACTATCAATTTAATCAGTCATCTCCTCATAATTCCTTCATGATTTCAAAATTAAATGTTAGGCATGGCTTCACGTGGCTTCGCATGCAATACTTATCCTTTGATTAAATCCGTTAAGATCAGAATTAAATTCGAAATGACATAAGTCACTTTTCACACGTTGAAAACAATAAATGCACAAATCACAGTCATATCTTATAATTTTCGTGATTGTTTCTTATCAATTGTGAAATACGATCAGCGCAAATCGCAGATCACAATTTTTAAGAAATACATTAAATTCTAAATCATAATCCACACACGGTGCGATTTGTGAAAGCTAAAATGTGGACGCGATGCGAAAGAGATTATATATTCGAGTTCGTTCACCTTGTCGGGTTCGCGACGATCGCAAATTTTATTGTTTTGTTATAATATTTAAGTAAATCAAGTGCGATGTGAAAAAATAGAGTAAGAATTTTAAGAGGGCGCATTTCTCAATTCGCAAGATTTATAGATTCTTCATTGAAAGTGATAAGTGATAAGAGATGCGCTTTGAGATAAATTTATTTCCTAAGTGTTTTTAGAAGGAACCTTTAAAAGGATTTTTTCTAATTATCTCTAAATGGTCTCTATTTACAAAAATAAATGGGGGTAGTTGTATAGCACAACATGCCCTTAAATTATTATTGTTAGGTCGGCTAGGATTACATTGTGGCCCCATGGACTCCTATGTAGAGAGAAGAGGTTTTGTCATTTGTACCATCCAAGAATTTTTCATTCATGTAATGTATTGGAGTTTTCCCCCTTAAAGTGGCTTATTTATAAGGTGTTGATATCTATTTTCTTCTATTTTTGGAGCTGGTTTCATAACATTTGTTATCAGAGCTTTGGATTCTAGGGTTTCGTTGCTCCAAACAGGTCATCGTGGGATTGTTGATATAAAAAATTTTCTATGAAGTTTCAGAATTTGAAATATTTAAAGTACGAAGCTGAAATCCTGAGGAACATTGTCACAAAATTTTAGAGCTTGGTTCGCAATATTTTCGAAGATATTATCTGTGGAACTTAGGGAATTTTGCAGGGTCCTGAATTTAACCTAAATAGGTCATCGCGGAATTTTCGCTATAAATTTTTTTCTATGAAGTTTCAGAAGCTAAAATGTTTGGAGCATGAAGCCGAAATCCTGAGGAACATCATTGCAAAATTTCAGATCTTGGTTCACAATATTTTCGGAGATATGGTATGTGGAAGTTAGGTATTTTTCAGGCTCCCAAATTTCATCTCAAAGAGGTTATCGTGGGAAAATATTCATAACTCTCTCTCTGAGCATCGGATTGGAATTCTGTACAAAGTGAATGCAAGTACATGGACTGTAGTTTCATGTCTATAAATTTTAGAGCTGAAGGAGGAAACAGTGATATGTGGCAAGTCATACAATTTCGCTCTATTAAACCAGTCCATAATTAGGTCATCGTAGGAGATTGGGCACAACTTTGCCTTCAAAAATCTAAATTAGATCAGACCTGTGGCATTCTAAAGAGGATTCAGAGGACTACCTTGGGGCCAAATTTAAGATATTGAATATTCAAAATCATAGAGATAATTCAGTTTCAATATCGGGCTCCTCAAAAGAAAGAAAAAGGTGTGTATTTTTTTCTAATTACATAAGTCTCGTTTGAAAAAAATTAGTTTGAATTTCTTCCAAGGGCATATTGAAGAATAGATATTAGTATTGGGTTCTAAAATTCCCCGTAAAAATAGTTCAACACCCATTAAGCCTTCAGAAGGCTCCACTATGACTCATGAAGACGCAGAAACACAACATGAGATATCAAAATTACAAGAGCAAGTGCACCAAATTTTGCTATTTCAAAGAGAAAAAAAAAATGAAATGGAAGTTTTGAAGAAAGGCGTGGAAACTAAGATGGATTGTTTGAAGAAAGGCGTGGAAGCTAAGATGAATGGTTTGGAAGCTAAGATGGATGGCATGGAAGTGGGCATGAAAGCTAATATGGACGACATGGAAGCTAAGATGGATGACATGGAAGCTAAGATCGATGAAAAAATGAAAGACAACATGGAAAACATGAAGAATGATCTAAAAGTAGACATCAAAGTTTTGGCAAATTTGATACAAGAAATGTTTCCTAATGGCGAAAATATAGTAGATAAAACTCATGATGAGAAAAAAAAATGTTAATCACAATTTCTTAAACTCTAAGGTTGGATGGAAGAACCACCATATTCCAAAGATGGATATGAGGAATTTTGATGGCAAGGATCTCGTAACATGGATACTATAGATGGAGAAATATTTTTTTCTCAATAATGTGCAAAACACACAAAAGGTACGCATTGCAACTTTACATTTAGAACAAAATACATTTGTATGGTATCGATGGCTTTTCTCCCGTAAAAAAATTGTCACTTGGTCAAATTTTACGGAGGAAATGATAGCACATTATGAGGATACAAAGAGCAACACCTTCTTTAGCCAATTGATAAATCTCAAACAAAAGGGTTTAGTGGGGCAGCACATTGAGGACTTCCAAAAATTGAATATAAGGGTAACTGATATTCCGGAGGAACACAGGATCGATCTCTTCATAGGCACTTTAAAGGATAACATCCAACATGAAGTTCGCATTTTGGAACCGGATTCATTGGAGAAGGCATTCGGGTTGGCAAGAAAAGTTGAATGTAAAATAATGGCGACAAGGAAGCCTACCACTCACATCTATAAATATGGAAGTGTTGCTACTCCTAGACTTCCACAACCTACAAGGTTGACACCATAGAAATTGGAAGAAAAAGGAGCAAAAGGGGTCTTCTACAGTTGTGATAGAAAATACACTAAAGGTCATAAGTGTGCTGAGAAGAAATTATTTTACATAGATTGTGAAGAGGAGGAAGAAAATGAACAAGAAACTTCAAAATAAAAGGATATACACTAGGAAGAAACCCTAGAAGAAGACGAAATGAGTCTGACCATATCATGTAGTGCATTGGTAGGAATTGCCACTCCTCAAATACTCAAGATAGAAGGACATATCAAGAAGAAGAAGGTAATAGTGTTGATTGATTCGGGTAGTACCCATAATTTTATTCATTGTAAGGTAGTCAAGGAATTGAATTGTTTCCTATACCCAACACCAAAATGTCAAGTGATGGTTGAAAATGGAGGAACTATAAATTGCTCTAGAAAATGCCATAATATCAAGCTATCCATGGGGGAATATGTATTGAATATTCCAATGCTTTCCATACCAATGGGAGGTGTTGATATTGTACTAGGAGTACAATGGTTACAATTTTTAGGGATGGTAGCTTTTAATTTTAAAGAACTTTTCTTGAATTTTTTTTCGAAAGGAAAGGTAATAGAATTATGGGGTATCACAGGGAAGATAGGAAAGATAATAAGCTCTAATGTCATGACAAAGCTTGTGAAGAAAGAAAAACGAGGCATAATTGCACAATTATGCCCACTAGAAGTTCCAACATCAAAATCATCTATTTCTCCAGATCTCCAAAGAGTCTTGGACAATCATTCCAAGGTTTTTGATCCTTCCAAAGGACTCCCACCTATTCATGATCATGATAATGCTATTCATTTGATTCCAGGAAGTGTTCCTCCAAACATCTAGCCTTATAGATATCCTTATGTCCAAAAAAGTGAAATTGAACGTTAGAGGCTGGCATAATTCAACCTAGTCAAAGTTCTTTCTTTGCTCCAGTTGTATTGGTGCACAAGAAGGATGTGTTAGGGTCCTGTGATTTGGCTGATTGGAAATCCAAATGACATTGTAACATCAAACCAGTCTTTGGAGCCCAAGGACCTAGCCTTCCTGGACTCAGAGAGGGCTCTCTCTATTTGTGTTAGGGATATCTGTGTGTTTGCTTATTGTGTTATGATTTTAGGCTAGTTATGAAGTAGGTTTTTGGTTTTGGTTTTTAGGTTGTGAGGGATGAACTGATCAAAGATATAGGATAGGTAAAAAGATGTCAGATCAACTTGGCTATGGGGTCGAAAAGGTCAAGAAAACTTTCAGATGGTGATACAAGGTTGTTGAAGGGCCGATTTGATTCGAGGTAAAATGGATCTATGGGAAAAATGGGGTAAGATGGACATAAAGTTTGTGAATAACAAAGGATTTCAAGCACAAATAGTTTAATAGCTAACATAAACATAGTAGGGCAAACCATTAATCATGAGAAATGTAACTTTAAGCTGATCAATGCATAGAAATAAACATTCAAGCCATGCATAGAGATATATAACTCTCTAACTTTAGGAAATGGCTATCAGACTTTGGGGAAATACATTTAAGATAGACAAACAGCTCAAATCACTATGTCGAAATGCCTAAACATAGTATTTCAAGCTATTGGGCACTTTGAAAATGAGATTGCATAGTCTTAGGCAAAGGGCAAGATCAGAACAAGACCTCCTTGGTTCAACAAATGACAATCTAATCAGTCAAAGAGAAGCTTCATAGATGGAGCTATGGCTAGCGATGAGTAAGTAGGGCATACCGTAAATCATACTTAGCATGCATAAAACCATGAATGAAACACGCAAACAATATTCTTAAGTTATTAAAGAGCAATCAAGAATTCTTTAATGTGAATAAGAATGAAGAAAAAATGGAAGCTATGAAGAAACAGGAAATTTGAGGTGCCTCCAAGGGCATGTCTCAAATTTTTTCTCTACTATCCTATAGCAAGCAAGAACATGGATTTATGAATGAAAACTAAGAAACAAAATAGAGATAGAGACACTATACCATTCTACCAAGTCATGGAATCCAACAACAACCCTCTTTCATCATCCAAGAACATCCAAGAAACTATCCAAAAGCATGAGACAAGTATTTCTTCCAAAGCTTATATGACCATATATTGCTTCTATTTATCAATTTCAGCTTTGTTTACAATGAAAGCCTTTGGAATATATAGGCCAAAGTGAGGAAAACCTCTTGGTTCAACTTGCAATCTCATTGGCCTATCCAAAATATCTGATTTTGTCCTTGAGGCTTTGCAAAGCCCAAGGCACAAAATATCTAATAAAATATCTCAAAAATGCTAAAAAAGGGAAATATATTGGCTTTTCATAACTTATCATGTACAAAAATAGCTAAACGCACATGAAGAAAAGTCACTTTTGAAAGGTTCAATTTTTACAAAAATACTCAAAAAATACATCAGCAGAAAGTTCCCTGACTTGCCGGAAACTTTTGGAGGCCTTCCTGATGTTGAAACGAGGCTTGTGATGGGTAATTGGAAAGCTATAAATGTCTACTTTCTGTAACAACTTTAATTTTCCCAATATGATGCCTGGAAGTCCTCCAAAAATAGGCCTGTGTGTAAAAACCCAAAAAATAGGCCTTGCTGATATGTGGGCAGAGTGTCGAAAAAGTGAGTGTTTTTTGCATCTCTGGGGGACCAAAACAACTTCAAATGCTTTGAAATTTTTTGAGTAGGTGCCCCTGAATTTAATGCATCCAATGGTACCACTCTCAAGAGTTGAGGATGCTCCAAACCAAAATGGCGGCACCCATGATTTTATGCAATTAGGCAAAAAAATGTCGAAAAACAAGAACATGTCAAAATTTGCTCAATTTTGGTGAGCAAGTCCCTCAAGGCTTTTTAGAAGAATTTCTAGAAGCTCGGGCCAAACTTCCAAGCCTAAAGGTGTCTTTCTCCTTTTTTCTCACCGGGTGCCCTCTTTGGGAAGTTTTGAGCTTTTCTTGGTTTTCTTCTTTGTTGTTTGGCATTCTAGCTTTGGTGAGGAAGTCATGGCCCCTTGCCTAGGAGAGGCAGCTAGCACATGCTTTGGAGAATTCCCTTCATAATCCGTGTTTTGTATTTTCTTGCCCTCATCATTGCTTGCTTTAGGGCTGCCTTGTTTGTCTTTGTCACTTCCTTCTTTATGACTGTCATGCTCTTTCCCTTCACTGTTTTGTGCTTCATCACCCTTTATGCTTATTGTTGTGCTGGCTGCCATAATGTTCCTTTTCATCACTGCCTCTTTGTGGTTTTGATGGACATGGTGCTCTTTGAATCATTGTTTTCAAAGACTCCTTCATATTTTTTAAATACCCTCTACACACACTCTGTTTTGTTTTCTTAGAGACTATGTGAATCTTCAATTATTCAAAGAAAGAAAACTCTCTTAAAATAACACACTGACATTTGTTTTTAATAAACATGATAAGTCTTTGAAAAAGCAAGCTGTGCTTTCCCTTTAACTGCCTCCTAACACTTCATAAACTTTCAACAAGCCTCTAAACAAATAACTTTCTTCCTCCAATAAATCACTGTCTTGTCCTCCTTTATGCCAAACAACAAGTTTTGGTCAAATGAAAAAAAACAGTCAATTGATTACTGTGCTTGGGCAAGGTATTGAAAAGAAGTACTTGTGGCTTTCTTGTTAGAACAAAGATATCCTTGTGTTTTGATAGAAGCAAGACACCCTTCCCCAAACAAAAATATTCTTGTATTCACTATTTTTACAGAGGTAGACAAAACACCCTCCACTGACTTTGCAAAATATCTCACCACACTCTGTTTTATGGGACAATGGAGGTAGCACTAGTTTTCTATTTCATAACACAGAGAAAACCATTCATAATGATCAAACTTCCACTTTATAAACAGTGTTTCTTTCTCCCTTTTTAGTTTTAGGCAAAGTCTGTTTTTGTTTCACTGTGGGTTATCACCGTGTTTGAAGGCAGCTAGGGTTCTTCAGAACTGACTAAACACACCTTAGCCTATTACAGTGTGGATATTTGACACTCACAGTCAACCATAACCTTTGATTTTAGACCAAAACCCCACCCTTTTTAACAATATTTGTCTCTTGGAAACACAGTAAGAGTACATCACCTCTTAAATTCAAAATTTGTCATGGAGTGAGAAGAATACCTTAAAAATGCTTAAGGGCCCTTTTTGATTGGTTGAGCAGCTCTCAAAAGAGTTTTTTGAAGGTTTTTAGGTGAGCGGCACGTTCAAAAGCAAGAAAACCACACAGTGAGGGGTGTCGGGTCGACCTTCGGGCAATTTTTTACCAGCACTACAGGCGTGCCATGCACTGCTACAGGTGTGCCACGCATCAATAGAAAGCCTTTGTATTTTGCTCTCCTAGGCGCACCGCACAATTTTTCAAACGCGCCGCGCACTTTTGCAGCCCATTTTGGAGGCCTTCCTGGTGTTGGAATTGGGCACGAGATGGCTCGTTGGAAATATATGGAAGTCTACTTTCCAGAAAAACTTGAATTTTTTCATTTGGTGTCCATTTGATTGTTAAAAAAATGATTTTCCCAACACTGGTCAAAACTGGTGAATCCTGGTGCAGAAATGCATAGTGCTATTTGTAGGCCACTTTTGGATGCCTTCCCGATGTCGGAATTGGGCCCGAGATGGCTCGTTTGAAATATATGGAAATATAATTTCCAAATATTCTTGATTTTTTTCATTTGGTGTCCATTTTTTTGTTCAAAAATTTATTTTCCCAACACTGGTAAAAAATGGTGCATGTTGGTGCAGAAAAACATAGTGCTGTTTGCAGACTACTTTTGGATGTTTTCCTGTTGTCAGAATTTGGACCGAGATGGCTCGTTGGAAAGATATGGAAGTATAATTTAAAAATATTCTTGAGTTTTTTCATTTGGTATCCATTTGGTTGTTCAAAAGTTGACTGTCCCAACACTGGTCAAAATGGTGAATCCTGGTGTAGAAATTCTCCTGTAACATCGGTATTTTTTACATTTCTCACAAACCATCATACCTGTGTAGAAACCGAAGGAGGTTTTTCTTCTTGAACCTATGAGGGACAAAAACCTCTCTCACTTTTGTCAATTTCATCTCTGTTTGGTCAGAAACATATTTTGAAACAAACTACCCGGGCGCTCCTTAACCTCTGTCTTTTGCAACCTTTGTCATGTTGAATGGAATGTTTTTTCAAAATCATATGGTAATTCATAGTTTGTGTTGTAGGAAGCTTTTTTATTTTTAAAAATATGATAAAAAATTCTGTTTTTGAATCAAGGAGATCATCACTTTTTGAAACCACTAGTGTAACCCTTTGGAACCCTAATGCCATCTTGCTATGTGTCCACCATGATTTTGTCCCCTTTTTTGAAGAAGCGAAAAAGGTCTTAAAGAGACTGTGCTTTTATTTATTTTGTTTTCAGGGGAGACTTACATGGTTTTACTTTCCCTTCTCTTTTGTATGCCTTAGGATGTATTTTGGAGATGATTTCTTTGCTTTTATGAAGAAGGCAGTGTTTGACAACTTCATGGGCGCTCTTTAACCTCTGTTTTATTTCTATCAAACTGCATTTCTCCATAATGATCTTTGGAGGCCCTTGTAACCTAGAAATTAGCCCCGTGGGACCTCTTAGCATTTACCTAGGTTATAATACTTTGACAAACTTGCACAAAAGTATTACGAACAGACCCTTAACCGTAAACACCCATATGTCCTTTCAAACTCTGTATTTCATCATTTAATGGAGGAGCCCTTTAACTGTGAGTAAAACATGGCTTTATCATACTTTCAACCTTTTGAATCAGCTGCTTCACTGTGTAAATCTTTGGGGAGCTGACCCTCTGTTTCTCTATGAAGAAGGCTATTCTTAAGTTTGCCAAACCAACTGCTTTTTCCCTATGTGACTTTGTTTGTGACATCTGTCTCTCTTAGCACTATGTATCCTTTGAATTTTTAGAAAAGAAACACGGTTTTGATTATGAAAGTGCTCTTTGTATATCTATTTGGGAAAGGCACTTGGATAAATGGCAATGCTTTATTTGAAATTGTGACCTACAACATTATCTGAAAAGGTTAAATGAAAACATTCTTACTGCAGCCTTCGAAACCCTTAAGTATCCATTTTTTTTGAAGCAAGGAGGCTCCTTTAAACCAAAATTTGCCTTACTGTTGTTCATCAAGGAGGTGGTCTACAATTTCTAAAGTTATTTAAAACACCTTGGCCCTTTGCTTTTAAATGAAGGAGGTCCTATTGATCTTGTTCCTAACCATCTGCTCTTCATTGGAGGAGGTTATCAATACGTTTCCCAACCATCTGCTCTTTTACTGGAGGAGGTTATCAGCATGTTCCCAACCATCTGCTCTTCATTGGAGGAGGTTATCAATATGTTTCCCAACCATCTGTTCTTTTACTGGAGGAGGTTAACATAGTCATGACATCTTATCTATCTCAAAACTGTGTCATCTCTCAGCCATATATGTCTTTTCTTGGTATCATTTTAAATAGGAAACAAAGTGAAATTTGACATTTTTCTTTATGAGGCATGGTCTGAGCTACATATCTTTTTGTAAAATACCCCTGTGAACCCTTAGACCAGAAAACATATGACTTGTATATGTAGAGTATTTGCTTGCTAGTCATCATTTACTAACCTTTTTTGGACTGTGTTTGCAGAGGTACATTTGATTTGTTCTTTGACTAGTGTTTTTATCCCAGGTTCAAGGCAGCATAAGAAGCAGTTGTCTTCTTATGTACTGTGATAATGTCCTTGGGAAAACTTATGCATCATTACCTTTGAAGGAAAAATTGGAACACTGCAGATCAACCTTATATCAGTCCTCTGTATTTGTGTGGCTTTGAAGGATGGTATCAGCTTTTTAGGGCAACTTTTGACCTTTGAAACATGCACTCCTGCTTTGTTATCATTGTAGCTCTCCACCTGCTAATGGAAAATTCTTCAACATGAGACTTATTTGGATTTGTCTCTTTGCTTTTGTCTGGAAACTGTTTGTCATTCAATTTTCCTCCTGTAGAGATGCAAACAATCTGACTTTGAAACTTTAAAAGCTCCTTTAGTGTTCTATGGAGATTTTTCCCAATCTTAAGCATATTCTTTTAGACTGTGCACATGTTCATCTCTTTCTGTATTAGATCTTTGTAGAATTTCTTCCGGACTGAGACAACAAGTCTTCTTAGTGGCGCAACCTAGGGGTATATCAAGGTTTGTTTTTTGCAGATTAAGCGCTAATTCAGGCTGGTTGGTATTGAACAAAGGATTCTGGCTCAGGCTATTTTTGTCGAGGAAAGGATTCCTCTAAAGCGCCACTACCTAACTTAGGGGCAAATTTCATTGATTCTGATTGTGTTTGACAAGAAAATCAAGGATAGGAAAGGAGACACTTTGTCAAACATTGGACAGTGAGTTTCATGAGAACCAAGGGGAAAATGATAGTAGACTAGCAAGACCAAGACAACTATAGACAGGGATATTTTGCTGAAACAAGACATGACTTTAAAAACTGAAAATTGCTCTGATCATAGGCTGACAGGAAGGGCTAGGAAGGCAAAAATTTGTTTGGGGGTTTTCTAGATGACAAATTGACATATGGAGATCATTTTCTAGAAAACTCAGCTAGGAGTCTAGTCATCAACAATAGGTGAAAAATACTGATGACTAACAGGATGGATCATGGCACATTTGTCCGGATTATAGGGAGCTAAATAAACTCACTATTAAAGATAAATTTCCCATTCCCATGATTGATGAATTATTGGATGAATTTCATGGAGAAATTTATTTTACCGAGTTGGATCTTCTTTCAAGATATCATCAAATTAGAATGAAGACTGAAGATATTCTGAAAACAACATTTCAAACTCATGAGGGTCATTATGAATTTTTGGTGATGCCTTTTGGCCTTACCAATGCACCTTCTACATTTCAAGGGTTGATGAATTCCATTTTCAAACCCTTCCCTAGAAAATTTGTGCTAGTATTTTTTAATGATATACTAATCTATAGCAGGTCTTGGAAGGATCGTGTTCAACATGTTGACATGATGCTCAAACTATTGGAGGAGAAACAGTTATATGCAAAAACATCCAAATTTTTCTTTGGAGTACATGAGGTGGAATATCTGGGTCATATTGTATCTCACGAGGGTGTTAAGGTAGACCCTAACAAAGTTAAAGCCATTAAGGAATAGAATGTCCCCACAACCATAAATCAGTTGTGCGGATTTATCGAGTTAACAGGGTATTATTGCAAGTTTGTTAAGAATTATGGGAGAATAGCAACACCTCTAACAACATTTTTAACACTGGAAAATCGTACAGCAGAAAACGACATCAATTAATGTCGAGCCCAAGAATTTACAGGATAGGGATACATTATGGAATCAAGAAGTATTTAAAATATCTAAGGTTTTGAGAAAATAAAATTTGAACTAGTCATCAATGCTCAAATACGCGCTTTTTCCTTCAAAAAGAGCACCTTCTGCATGCACTGGAGACCGATAAGCACACATTCCTAGAAGTAGAAAAAAAGTCACTTTCTGGGACCACAAGCAAGCAAAGGAAAGTTTCTCCTTATGTGAAAGTTGCCTAAAGACAACACCAACACCTCCTTAGGCATTGTGTGAGCACATAAAAGCATATTTGAGCACGCAATGGAATCATACCCCTCCCTTGGGTCACCATCCATCATGTACCAAGGGAGGGAAGGCGGATTTGAAGCTCACCTATATAAACCCACCAAGAGATGAAAACATGGTGATCACAAAGTTATGCTGGCCAAAATTTCCTAAGAAACACCAGCATCGTGTGTGACCCAAGGAGCTCAAGCAAGAGAGGACTCGATGGTTGGCCATCCAACATCTTAGTCCACTGCAGTAGTGAGAGAGAGTTAGATTGCGTCAGAAGGTAGAACTTGAAGGACAAACATCCTTGCATCAGGACCTAGAGCCATTGCCTAGGGGCCCTTTGGCAAGTGGGTAAGATTTGTTTTCATTCCAAGCATTCAATAAGAAGATGCCATCAAGCCATTTTTTACCTTGTTATTGTTTGGAACTCTCTATATAGCTTCTTTTGTGTTTTTAGTTTTAGTTTTTTTTAACAGAGCATACTTTAGTGTATTAATTCATTTAAGTTTTATACTTCTGAGCTCCCCCTAGATACTGCCCGTTACCTATAGTTTAGAGGGTATACCACACTCTCTAAACTCGCGCAATTTCATACACCCATGTGTCGAATCCACCACAAGAGGAATGGCAACTCCACTAACGTGTTTCAAGTTTATGTAGTTGTGCCATCTTTTGCAGGAGACCCTTAGTCTATGCTGGAGTGGAGCTGACAGTCCTCTGGCCCATCTTGCAATCCCTAGACTCACTGAGGTGACAGACTGAGGAAGGTAGCTCCTAAATATTTTAATTGCAGGAATTTTGCGCGCATTTTTTTCACACAGATGCGCAGTGCGCGCATTCAGGAGTGACCTACGCGCAGGAAAGCACACCTGTCAGAGGTTTTTGCGTGCAATTTGCAGAGAGATTTTTTCTCCCTATCTTCTACATTTTATCTGCTTGTAAGTGTGTTGGGAAACCCCTAATGTATCTACCAACACCTGTGTTGATACCCCACAGCTTCTGAAAACTGATTTTTGCTGCTTTTTTTAGGCATTTAGTTAGTTTTCATTTAAGCTGGTTTTTTGGAAAAAGTGTTCACATAGTTTAAGTAGGGGGTGAATTAACCATTTATTTCCGAACAATTTATGTTTTTAGCAAATTCTGGTATGCACACTTAGTCTAACTAGTCCAAGTAAGTGGCTCATGACCACACATGCATAAGCTAGTGTAGAAATTGTTTAGTTTAAATTTCAATTTTTGCATTTAGGAAATTGCGGGACTAGGATTGAATCGCAAGTTAGAGCAAGTAATCTCTGTTGTCTTTGCACCATTGGGCAACCCTAGAAAAGCATATGAACAATCTACATTTGTGATTCGTCATCTCCCTTTAGTCACTCACATAGACTAATTAGGAGGTTTTGGAAGCGGCCCATTATCCGCAAATGCTTTTTTGAGCAGGGAACAACGTCACATAGTTTAACTAGGGGACTTTTGTAAAGGATTCCCAATATCCATATGTTCAAATTATGAGATTATTCACCATACACTTAGACACATTCACCCACTAAGAAAAGAAAGCCACCTAAGAATAACTTAAACCAACTCACTAAATTCTCCCCACAGGGACCACAAGAGAAATTATAGCTTAAGTTAGGATCAAGGGGGTAGGCATCCAATAAGCCGCCTTGATCATGCTTCAAATTTGAAATATAGAAGTTGCATTTTTAGGGAGCTTTAAAATCCACCTGTCAGCCCACAGAAAAGAAAACTCGAGCGCGACAAAGCCCTGATTCAGAGGGGGTTAGGCTTAAGTGCAGTGCGTGCGGTATCAGTTGGGGCTACCTGACCTGGCTGATACTCAGCACTATTAGCTGACTACCAAAAAGCCCAAGACTCGAACGCTCATGTGGGACGGTGGTTATTAGTGGCCAAATCTTAGGCATCCTTTACCCTATAGGTGACGGTGCAGGCAAGCACCAGACCCTCTACCCTTACCTTGGTTGATTCTCTTCGGCTGACTGGGGGCGTCGCCAGTTCTTTCAGGACATTGTGCCAGCACTCGCAAGAAATCCTCTCAAGGCCCAGTTACTTTTGAGTGTGAGAGGACGTTATTAGGTCTTCTAGGATTTTTGAGTATCACGCGCAAACAAACGAAACCATTTTTTTCTTGATTGATCACATAGATTAAATTAAAGGAAAAATCATTTCATTTTCACTTTTTTATATGTATGTGGCCATAAATTTGTCGTGATCACAGACTCAATCCCCTCAAATTTTTTTTACAAAACCTAACCTGGATGACCCTCAAACGGTTCCAAATAGAACCTCGTCAGTCCAGGCGTCTTTTGAACCTCCCCCCATTATCGGGAGGGGTTCCTGGTGTTTCACCATTTAGGCGTCAAAGACCAAAAGTTGCCACAGTGGTTGGTTCCTCCTTTCTTAGAGCAACCTTAGTTGGGAACCCTAGTCGGTCTCCCAACACCACACCGCACATCACTCCCCCCTCGTCCCCTAGGGGGTATAAAAGTGCATCCCATACGGGAAGCTAGCTGAATTCACAACTAGGTACGTCACAGACTAACCCTCATTCTAACCAGAACTTCGTGTCTTCACACGTTGCCATGGTATCAAACTCTCAATCACCCTTCTTAACGACGTTAAATCTACCGGATTTAACCAAGCTCACCAATGACCCCATCGTGCACGACCCCAATTGGCCTCCCATGCCCATGAAGCTCCCTTTAGACATACTAAAGTTTGAAGGCAAGTAAGCGAAAGACCCAGGGAATCATATAATGACCTTTCACCTGTGATGCTCATCGAATAACATCATTGATGATACTATTCGATTGAGGCTATTTCAACACACTCTCATGGGAGTGGTCGTGAAATGGTACATCAAGCAACCTCCTACCTCATATAGAACCTTTAGCGCCCTCGCTACTCTGTTCCTCACATACTTTCAGTTACCCATTCACCACAATTCAGGAATGGAGTTACTGACTCATTTCAGACAATCCCCCTCTACCCACATTTCTGAACATCTCCATGAGTGGAGACGTCATTGCAGCTTATGCAAAGCACAACTCGATGACCGAGTCCTTTTAGATTTATTCTTGAAAACTTTGACGGCGGAGATTTCAAAGGATGTGGCGCAACGTAACCCCACATCTGAAGAGGATGTAATCAGTAAAGCCCAACAACTTGAACTGATCTATACGCAATTAGGATACATATACAATATCCTGCCTAACGCCCCACACCTGCAATCTTATCAAGAATTTCCAGGCGTGTTGAACTCTGCATATGGACTTATTGGGTCGATGACCCAAGGGTACCTAGGCAGCAACAGTTAGAATCTCGGTTACACACATGGGTCTACCCAGGACATGTCTTAACCCAGATTTCAAAGTCATCATATGCAGCAGCAAAATTTGACTAATAGGGCGCCAATGTATCACCAAGGAGGACCTTACCCTCTGGCCGAGGGAACCCAGTACGCAGGAAGAAAAACTGATGGAAGCACTCCCCCCCAACGGCCAGGTGCAAACGTGGGACAACAGTATGCTCAATCCCAAGCACATAACCCACCAACGCAAAACAATGCACAGGTGAACTTTGTGCAACCATCCCAAAATCAACCACACCAGTATGATTAGGAGAATTACCCTCCTAATGTGGTCAAACGAAAGGTAGAAAACAAACTCAAAGAGAACCTTGGACAGGGGGGCAGCAACCAAAAACTCCCACCGCGATCCTGGGCTGGAGATAACTCCAACCAGAACCAGAACCAGGAACCAAGAAATGCCCAAAAGCAAGGCAAAAGGCCACCTCTATGAACAACCCATTCTTGTTCAATATGTGGTGAGTATAGGCACTATACTCAGCACTGTCCCGAACTCCCTAAGCTTAAAAAGCTTTAGAGTAACCGAGGACAAGGAGGATCTTCCCAAAAAACTACAGTTATGCAAGAACCCTTCCCCCATCAAGGAACGGTCAGCACTCAGCAGCAAAACCTCAACGATTCCGAGAAAAACAACGATGAAATTTACATGGCTGGGGAAGAAATGTTTTTCCAAACTCGGAATTGCAGCTACGACACCCCACTAGATATCGGTACATCAGGGGCTAGTACAAGTGTGTCGACTGGACCTTTGACCATTCCAAAGATTCCTTTGGAACCATTGCCAAAAACGGTTAAAGGGCCTAATAGGCAAGTAGGTAACTACTCTAAAGTAGCCCACAATTACAACATTGTAGATGATTTAGCCTAATCACCTGTTGCTATGTCCACTTTAGAGGTATTGCAGTCGTGCCCAAAGCAGCGAAAAGCCCTAATTTCCGCCTTAGGCACCATCGACCTTGCCGACACATGCATGATGGCTTTTGATTTAGACAAAGCCACCCCTAGGCTTCCCTCCATGGTTGCTTCCAGATACCAGTATCGGTACAGAATATTACCATTCACCGATGTGTCATTGACGAGGGTGCATCCACATGCATCATGTCAAAGAATGTATGGCAAAAGTTAGGAGCCCCAAAACTGAAACCTTCCATCATCACACTCATAGCATACGACGATCAGCCCTCGACCCCCGTCGGTCTCTTCCAAAACGTACCGGTTTGCTTAGCCAGCAAAACGGTCCACATAGACATCGAAGTCTTGGACGCTCATGTTGAGCCCCAAATATGTCCTTCTCTTTCACCACATTTCACTTCATTTCCTTTGTCCCTTATCAATTATAGGCTTAAATGATCAATAGGATTGATTAAATTCACTCTAGGAATGTATACAATGACTGAATTGCTATATTTTCGTGATTTTGTTGTTGTAGTAATTTTTGACTAGACTCAGCTACAAAATGCAGTCATTCTGTAGCCAGTCGCCTATTCCACATCTATATTCATGTTCTCACAGGTTCTAGGTGTCACCTCAAAGAAAAACGCATATGGTTGAATTCCACAACACTCCCCCATCATTTATTGCTCTCCACGAAGTCTGAGCTAGAATCTACAGGTGGTTATGCATGTGGAAGAGATCAAAACTAAGAAGCAGATTCCTACTAGGACAAGGACTGTACAGATGTCCTTAAGCACAGTACGAGGCTTCCACCAGAGTTCTAATTTGATTTCAATTGCAAAAGACACTTATCCCTATATTTTCTCAAGGGCAGTTATGTAATTTTATTATAAGTATGACTCGGGAGACCGAGAGATAGCTAGCTAGATTTTGTTTTGTTGCTAGATCTCAGAAGACCGTAATACTTTTTTTTTAAAGTATTTTTCCTTTAATGAAAGAAGCATCGCTTTATTGCAAGATCTAAAGTAATCTTGAGGAGATTTGTATGCTAATCCGGTGGAAGAGGACCCCTACTGCCCGAGAAGCTTTATTCATATGGTTTAGATAAGTAACTGTAGCCCTGTTTCATTTCTAGTTTAAGCAATTTTCTGAACTTTGTGTTTTATACTCACTTGTATTGGATGCTACAGCCAGTCTTATTCTTACGAATTATTCCAAAATACCACTAACATTGAATGAGACATAACTGTAGTATTTTAGAAACTAGTTGCATTTTTTTCAAACTTTACATTTTATGTTCACTCACATTGAATATTGCAACCATTCTTGTTCTTACAAATTGTTCCAAAATATCACTAATACTAAACGAGATAGGGCTGTATTATTTTAGAGATTAGTTGCATTTTAGTTTAGTTGTAGTACTCAGGAGATTAATGGCGCTTTAGTTCAGTTCCTGTTCATTGTATTTCAAGTTAGACTAATTGCATTCTAGCTCAGTTGTGGTCACTATATTTCAAGTTTGGATGATTGCATTCTAGTTCAGCTCTGTAACTATATTTCAAGTTTGATTGATTGCATTCTTGTTCAGTTTTGTTTAATGTATTTCAAGTTTCATTAGTTAGTTTTATGCTAATTTTGTTCTATTTCAAGGCCTTCATTATTTACAAACTACTCTTGTTATTAACCTCTTCCAACACATCATTATATGGATAGGAATTAGTGATATCAGTTTAAGGCCCTGACTGTTCTACAATCTCTTTACAAATAGCCTTTTTCCCAAAACTGTTCCAAAATACTTCTAACTTTCGAATGAGGCTTAGTAGTGACAATTTGAGTTGCAAAATGGAGTAATTTCAGTGTCATAAGTTAATTTAGAGTAGGGTTCCTTACTATGCTACAAATAATCTTTTCCAATTGTGTTCCAACAAATTCCTAACCATGGATGAGATTTTTGTGATATTGTAAGCTGTTGTTTACTTAGAAGAACCTCATTGCATTCAAATTATCCTTTTCTCAAGCTATTCCAACATATTTCTAATGAATGAATTGGATTGAGTTCATGTTATGAGTTATTGTTAAAATGTTGCATTTTCTGTTCTCAAATGCCATACATAGTTTAGAATAGGCTTTGCTCTGTTTTAGTGTGATCAACAACTTCTCTTTACCAATATTCAGTTCTTTTCCTCTTTTCATGTTATGAGTTATTCTTAAAATGTTGCATTTTCTGTTCTCAAATGCCATACATAGTTTAGAATAGGCTTTGCTCTGTTTTAGTGTGATCAACAACTTCTCTTTACCAATATTCAGTTCTTTTCCTCTTAGAATAAAAACACAAAACCAAAAACATTAGAAAAATCACTAAACACAACGTAGTGAGAAACAAATACCTAGGCACATATAGTGCACCTCACTTCAACAGTTTACTAGCCCTGGTTGACAATTTATGACATCAATTTAGGAACACTAAGTTGAGAAGACATTTTGGCGCCATTTTCGGGGAAGTGTAACTAGGTATCCTTGTTTCTTACCTCCCAAAAACAATGATATGCGTAAAGAAAGAGACTTAATGGGTAGATTCATAAGAAGCAGAAGCTTGATTCCTAGAACACCACTTGTTTCATGAAGAGCAAGAGCCAGCACACCTCCAACTCAAACCCAAATTCCATCCTAGACTTCCAGAGGACTTAAGATCAGATATTCCATTAGAAAGACCTTCCACTTCATCCACTGAACCTGTCTTAGAAGAAGATTCAAGGATCCCTACTAGAGACACAAACTTTTCCACTTCCACAGAAGAATAAACTATGGCAGAAGAAGGGGGAGGAGGAATTTTTAATGGAGAACACACACTATTTGGAGGGGGTAGAGGTAGAGGTAGAGGAGAAGGAGGTATAGGTGTAGAAGGTGAAGGAGGAAGAGGAAGAGGTAGAAGAGAAATGGGAAGCTCTTTTGGGTTTCCTATAGTAGATGAAGAAGCCAATACAACTATGGAAAACATTTCACCCTCTGTCCTTCCAAACTTTTAAGGACTTAAAACTGAAGATCCTGAAACCTTCCTATTTGAATTTGAAGTCCTATGTATAACCTATGACTAGTTACAGGATGCTCAAAAACTTAAACTATTTCCTTCAACATTGAAAGGAGCAGCATTGAAGTGGTTTATGAGTTTGATCAACAGTTCTATTAGGACATGGGAAGACATGAAACAAGCATTTCTAGAGAGGTATTTGGATTACTGTATGCCAGTCAACCATAAGGAGGAAGTGTTTAAAATGCTACAAAAAGAAGATGAAAATCTAGAAGACTTGTTGGAGAGATTTAACTACAACATCAAAAGAGCAAAAATGGAAAACTTAGACCAAGACACCTTGAAAGCTCTCTTGTTGAAGACAATTAGGGATGAATGGTTAGATATCCTTAACATGATGGGAAAAGGGGATATACCTCAGCTCACATTACCTGAAATAGCTGAATTATGTATCAACCTTTCAAGAGGGAAATCTAAAACTTTAAAAGGACCAAGAGACCCTGCTCTTGCAAGGGCAAGTAAGTCTGCTTCTGGGACAGTAAGTAGGGCAGAAATAGGACATATGCTTGATGAATTCAAATCTGATATTTTAGGGAGTCTTAGTGAACAAATAGACACCCTAAAGTTACAAAAAAAGCAAAAAGCTGAATCTGATGCCTTAGAAATCTTTTGTCCCAAATGTAGAAAGAAGCATGCCTTGAGAGAGTGCCCTTTGGATGCAAAATTTGTAGAGACTTGTGTAATTTGTTCAGATAAACATGAGACCAAGAGTTGTCCTTCACTTCCTGGTCTTAAAGCTATCTTTCAAGAAGAAACTCCGACAAATTCCACAGAATCTCTCAATTTTGTCTCTAGAAGGCCTTGGCAAGGACCTCAAACACAAGGATTCCATGATCAGATGTAGAATCAAACCCCACCAAATTGGAATTCTTGGCAGCAACCTTGGCCCCAATTTCAAAATCAGGCACAAACTTGGGCACAAGGAGCACAAAATCCCTATGGAAGATACTCTCAGTACTATCAATATCCACCATCTTATCCACCATATCCACATTTCACTCCTAAAAAAATCCTCAACAGAATCCAAAAAATACACAACATCAAAATCCACCACTTCCATTACCATTTCCTCAGAAAACAAATCAGTTACCTGCCCAACCCATACCAAATCCCAACAATAAAAATCCTCAGAACACATACATGATAGAAGGCCAACAGTTTCCAACTTATTTGATTACTCCTTTAGACCTTAGTGATGTTCAACTTAGGTCTGGAAGAATACTTGGAAAGAGGAAACCTTATGTAATCATACAAGAGCAAGGCAATTCTGAGGAAGATTCTCTATGGGTAAATAAAAGTCTTGAAGAGAACACATCCTTTCAAGACCCAAATATTGAAAAATCAAAACAAAAGGAACCAATAATTTCAACTCCTATATTAGAGCAGCCATCAACATCCACATCTACACCTCCCTTTCCAGAAAGATTACAAATTGATAGGGGTGTAGAAAAACAAATTATGGTGCCTAATTATGATTTCCTAGATGAGCTGAGAAATATTTGTATTAAGATTCCATTATTGCAAGCTATCAAGGAAATTCCAATCTTAGCAAAGACAATAAAGGAGTTGAGCATGAAGAAAACAGGAAAAAGAATAAGAGAGACAAAGAAAATTCAACTGGCAGGAAAAATAGCTGATATCATGATGGGTAAGATTGCTATTCCAAAGTATCTAGACCCAAGAAATCGAGTTGTTAAAATACACATCAATGGAACTGAGATCCAAAACACACTTATTGATTTAGGAGCAGCAATCAATATCATGAGTAGACAAATCATGGATAAACTGAAACTTCCTAATATTCTTTTTACACCCACATTATTACAATTAGTAGATAGATCTATGATCAAACCTGATGGGGTAATAGAAGAAATTCCAGTGTCCCTAGATTCTTGGGAGTATCCTGTGGATTTTATGATCCTAACTCTTAAGAATAAACTAGGAGGACATCCTATTATATTAGGAAGACCTTGGTTAGCTACAGCTGATGCTTTCATTAGTTGTAGATCCGGTGATATGTACATCTCTGATGGTAGTTCAACAAAGAAATTTTCCTTGTATCCTCCAGCAAAGACAATTATAGAATTAGATGATACTCAATGGATAGAGGATGAAGAAGATTTACAACCTCTCTTCACAATTTCAGAAATTAATGAAGATAGCCAAATTCTGAATACCTTAGAGAACTTTGAATCCTCTTTGGAATACAAACATGAACAATTTCAAGAAGAATCAAACATTGAGTTTTTATCATCAAGACAGATGTCTCTTTATTCCATGGATAAATTTGGCAGTTCTACAATTGAGATATTTCCAGGCAAAACTTTAAACATAAACAAGAACCTAGAGAAATCTCAACAAGAAGAGCTATTCAAGATATTACAGAGACATTCTTCTGCATATGCATGGGAGTACACTGATATGAAAGGGATAAGCCCCAAGACTTGCACTCATCACATCTACATAGAGGAAAATTGTAAACCAATCAGACAACCTCAGAGAAGGATGAATCCAAATCTTAGGGAGATTGTTAAGGAAGAATTGCAGAAATTATTAAATGTTAACTTTATCTATCCCATTTCAGATAGTCAGTGGGTTTCTCCTTTGGTAATTGTGCCAAAGAAAAATGGTAAATGGAGGGTATGTATTGACTACCGAGAATTAAACAAAGCTACTCTTAAAGATCATTTTCCCCTACCTTTCATAGATCAAGTGTTAGACACATTAGCTGGCAAAAAGTACTTCTCATTTTTAGATGGGTTTAGTGGTTATAACCAAATTCAAGTAGCACTTGAAGATCAAGACAAAACCACATTTACATGTTCTTGGGGTACCTATGCTTACCGAGTATTGCCATTTGGACTATGCAATGCACCTGCAACATTTCAAAGGGTAGTACTAGGAATATTTTCAGATCTAATACATGATTGTGTAGAGGTATATATGGATGATTTCACATTTTATGGAAACACATTTGAAGAAGTCTTAACAAACTTGGAAAAAGTTTTAAAGAGATGTAAAGAAAAAAATCTTTCACTAAGTCATGAGAAGTGTTTTATGATGTTTACTGAAGGAATTGTTTTGGGACATCACATTTCAGGGGATGGGATTAGAGTTGATGAGTCAAAATTTGAAGTCATCTCTAACTTATCTATTCCAAATTGTCAAAAATATGTTAGGAGTTTTCTAGGATTTACAGGATATTATCGAAGGTTTATAGAAAAAATCACCAAGATAACATCTCCACTTTTCAAATTGCTTACCAAAGACTGTGAATTCAAGTGGAATCTTGATTGCCAGTTAGCCTTTGAGACCCCGAAAACAAAAATCTTTGAAGCACCTATAATAAAGGGACCTAACTGGAAGTTACCTTTTCATATTTCAACAGATGCCTCAGATACAGCTCTAGGAGCAGTATTGGGACAAAAAGACCTGATTCCTTATGCGATCTACTATACCAGTAAAAATTTGACTCCTTCAGAGTTAAACTATACTAAAACTGAAAAAGAGTTTTTAGCTGTTGTTCATGCCATAAACAAATTCAGACACTATATAACAGGCTATGAAACTTTTTTTCACACAGATCACTCTGCAATTAGATATTTAATGAACAAATCAATTACTAATGGTAGAGTCATAAGATGGTTATTTCTTTTACAAGAATTCAACATTACCATTCTAGATAGGCCTGGAAAAAAAAACACAGTAGCTGATTTCCTATCTAGACTCCAAAACATCCAAGACAATACCCCAGTTGAAGATCAATTTCCTGATGAATATCTTTTTGCAATTTCTACTCAAACTCCTTGGTTTGCTGACATTGCTAATTATTTAGTTTCGGGGAAATTTCCTTCAATAATGAATGCAAGAGACAAAAGAAATATCATTTATGACAGTGCAAAATATTCATGGGTTGCTAATGAGTTATACAAAACAGGTCCAGATTTTATCATTAGGAGATGTGTTCGGGAAGATGAGATGCCTGAGATTCTCAAGGCATGTCATGATGAACCTTGTGGCGGACACTTTGCTGATAAAAGAACAACCTATAAGATCCTTCATTTAGGATACTATTGGCCATCCCTTTTTAAAGATGCTAAAGAATATGTCAAAAGGTGTGACAGTTGCCAAAGGGTAGGGAAACCTTCTCCTTCAGGTGAGATGCCATTGCAGCCTCAGGTACATATTGAACCTTTTGAAAAGTGGGCTTTAGATTTTGTAGGACCTATTATTCCTCCATCAAGAAAAAAGAAATATATATTATTTTGCACTGATTATGTTACCAAATGGGTAGAGGCCAAGCCATTACTTTCTGCTACTAAAGCATATGTAGTTAATTTTCTTTTTGAGGATATTTTTACTCGTTTTGGTGTCCCAAGGGAAATTGTTACAGATCAAGGAGCTCAATTCACATCAAGGCTAGTGGAACAAATGATGGAGAGGTACAAAATCAGAAAAAAAAAATCTACTCCCTATCATCCACAAGCAAATGGTCAAGTGGAATCTACTAATAAGGTTATTGAATGGATCCTAACAAAGACTGTTCATTTACATAGAAGAGATTGGGCAGACAGGCTTCTTGAAGCCTTGTGGGCCTATAGAACTACATGGAGAATCATAACAAGTCATACTCCCTATGAACTTGTTTATGGAAAACAAGTTTTTTCTCCCATAGAGTTTCATATTCAAACCTTTAAAATGGCAGTTCAGCTAGGACTTGATCTAACAGAGGCACAAAATCACAGATTGGAGCAGATTAATGAATTGGATGAGATCAGACAGGATGCAGTCCAGAAAACAAGTATAGTCCAACAACAAAGGACTAGATGGAATGATAAGTACATCAAGGAAAAGAAGTTCAAAGAAGGTGACTGGGCCCTCTTGTTTGATTCAAAGTTCAAATATTTTCAAGGTAAATTCCAAACACATTGGCTTGGGCCATATGAAATTATGAAACTTTTTGACAATGGAGCAATAAAAATCAGGAAAATAGATGAAGAAAATGTCACTTTTCTTGTAAATGGTCATAGATTGAAGCTGTATCATAAGCCACTTTCAAGAGAAGAATTTGTCAAGAGATTCCAGGAAAATAGTGATGTGAAGTTAATGAAGAAGAATTTTTCTTCTTCATCAATTTAATTGAATTTTCTGAATTCAAATGCATGAAAAAAATAATAATAATAAAGTATAAACATGAAAACTAATCACTGATTAGCATGTTTATACAGAAAAGATAGAGTGAAAATCAGAATCCTTCTGACACTTTAGCTTTTCCATTTTGTTATTTTTCTGCAAGCAGATATTACAAAATCATAAGTGCAGACCCATTTTACAAATCATATTCCACTTATGATCCATTTTACTCCATTCATCCATACTCCATTTCACTCCATCCATCCATACTTCATTCATTTCATTCCATGGTCCACCCCATTTCCATCTCAGAGTCTTAAGAGTGATCTCTTTCTACAACTGAATAATACAAATCATAAGTTGCAGGCCACTTTTTATATTTCCTTCCACTTTACATTTATGATCCATTTCATTCCATTACATTTCACTTCATTCATGTTCCATTACACCATATTTTATGATCCATTTTAACTCATCTCATATAACATTCCTTTCATGCTTCAAACCATTTTATTTCATATTTCAAAGCTTCTACAGGTCTATTCTGTAGCTAGACATTCTGTATCCAGTCAGACATTCTGCAGCCAACCAGACATTCTGCAGCTAGAGATCCTGAAGGCAACTATCCAGTAATCACTTGATCAGCAAAAAATTGATTCTGCACTGACAACAAGCAAAATCAAAGGGATTATGAAGACTGAAGAATCAATGATTTTCAAAGGAGGACAGAGCATGTTAAAGCCACAAAAATTAAAGGAAAGGCAAAGGTAAAGTTATGAAATTATTATAATGACAGATTATGAAAGTTTTAGTATAGTTAAGTCATGTATGATTCAAAAAGTTGTTTTGGTTAGTTGTGTTGATCATGCCTATTAAACCTATCATAAAAGCTTTGGACAAAATCCCTTCCATCTTGCCATATCTAATCATCATTTAAAACTTAACGGTTAAGTACTGAAGTGACCTATTCGGTCACGTCACTAGCCCGAAGCACTTAGTGATGATTTTGAAATTAACACGAGAATTTTCCGCGGTCTTTTCTTCCATGATGGCCCTATAACTCATTAATTCGTGTGAATCAACTGCACCATATTTCACTCATTCTACAACCGCTTCCTGTCATCCTTCCGTAGCTAATTCCTACTGCATAAACAGAGAAGGCACCTCCGGGGTAAAACAACTCTCTAATAGCCATTTTCACCGTGGATAGAAGAGCAGTAAATTGAAGGTTAAGAAAGGAAGCCATGGGTCTCATAGTAAGATCTGAACCAGTTGGAACAAAATACTTAGAGGGTTACCCACAGATCAGAGAAATGCTTCAGCAGGCTGGGTGGTTATAGTTTTTGGAAAAAATTCAATGGTTTCCATAAGGAGGTAACTAAGACATTTGCACGGTCCTTCAATGGAGTAGAAGTTGAATTGGGTGATGTTAAGTTCACTGTCATAGAATCTTTCATTGCAGAGGCAGAAAAATTACCCAGGCAAGGAGAACGATGGTTCAAAAATAGGGAATTTCATAATGAGGCATGGAGGAAAATGCTCAAAACACCAGTTATGGATGTTTCCATTTTTAAGAAGGGCATTCCAAGCTCAGCACTGAAGAATAAATGGCGGAATATGTTGCTCATTTTGAAAAAGTTTATAACTTGTGAGGGAAGGTTTGGTACCTTATATATTTATCATATTCGGCTAGTGATTCATTTCTTAGATGAATAAATCAATTTACCCTTCTTCTTACTTCATAGCTTAAAGATAATGGCCTCTAATGTTCAAAAGAGGGTTCAATTCTTGGAAACCACTTTGTATTACCATGGCCTAGTAAAAATCCTAATTGAACATCATTTGAGAAAAATGGGAGACAATTGGGATGAGTTCCTAGTGAGGAATCACTTTGAAGAACCCAAGGAATCTCTACCTGAAGGCAAACTTACAAGAAGAAGCAAGAGAGGGAAAACTTCCAAATCTGTTGAGATTAAAACTGGTAAGTCTATATAAGAGGACAGTGAGGAGATGATTTCTGAGAAATTGGCTGAAATTAAGAAACAGCTCAAAAAGGAGAAGATGATAATAAGGAATGCCAAGGAGAGAGGTGAAGGACCATCTCAACCAAGACGAAGCCACAGGCTTAGAGGTATATTGAAGAAAATATGGGTTAGACAAACGGGAATTATAAACATTGAGGATGAAGAGACACCTACTGCTAGATCACCTGAGTACCAGTACGAGGAGGATCTTGATGAAGGAGCTCTAGAGATAGACCCAACACAACAACAAATTTATGATTATGTTGAGACATTAGAGAAGAGAGCCTCAGAAAGTAGAGACAGAAATCCTAGCCCACCAGAATCTGCAATTGATATGCTAAGAAGAGATAAATATGAGTTAGAAGTAATCAATAGGCATATCAAGAATGATAATGACATTTTAAAGAAGCGGATTAAGCTGAAAAGTAATATGAATACAACTCTCTCTCTACAAATGGAGAAATTGTACAAGGCTAGTGACAAATTGAAGAAGAAAAACAAAAAGTTGAGCAGGGCACTTATAAATTTGAGATTCAAGTTAGTCATAAGGAAGCCTAGGAGGCCATTGAACATCAGGAAAAGCAGAAGAAGGAGGTTGGATGTCCTAGCAGAGGTCTCAGAATATATGAATTAATTGCATGGGAACATGCAAAAGCCTTGCAGTGGGGGTATGTTGAGCCCCAAAGATGTCCTTCTCTTTCACTACATTTCACTTCATTTCCTTTGTCCCTTATCAATTACAGGCTTAAATGATCAATAGGATTGATTAACGTCACTTTAGGAATGTATACAATGACTGACTTGCTATATTTTTCGTGATTTTTTTGTTGTAGTAATTTTTGACTAGACTCAGCTACAGAATGCAGTCATTATGTAGCTAGTTGCCTATTCCGCAACTATCTTCATGTTCTCACAGGTTCCAGGTGTCACCTCAAAGAAAAATGCATATGGTTGAATTCCACAACACTCCCCCATCATTTCTTTCTCTCCACGAAGTCTGAGCTAGAATCTACAGGTGGTTATGCACGTGGAAGAGATCAAAACTAAGAAGCAAATTCCTACTAGGACAAGGACTGTACAGATGTCCTTAAGCACACTAAAAGGCTTCCACCAGAGTTCTAATTTGATTTCAATTGCAAAAGACACTTATCCCTATATTTTCTCAAGGGCATTTATGTAATTTTATTATAAGTATGACTCGGGAGACCGAGATATAGCTAGCTAGATTTTGTTTTGTTGCTAGATCTCAGAAGACCGTAATACTCTATTTTTAAAGTATTTTTCCTTTAATGAAAGAAGCATCGCTTTATTGAAAGATCTGAAGTAATATTGAGGAGATTTGTATGCTAATCCGGTGGTAGAGGGCCCCTACTGCCCAAGAGGCTTTATTCATATGGTTTAGATAAGTAACTGTAGCCTTGTTTCATTTCTAGTTTAAGCAATTTTCTGAAATTTGTGTTTTATACTCACTTGTATTGGATGCTACAACCAGTCTTATTATTATGAATTATTCCAAAATACCACTAACATTGAATGAGACATAACTGTAGTATTTTAGAAACTAGTTGCATTTTTTTCAAACTTTACGTTTTATGCCCCCTCACATTGAATATTGCAACCATTCTTGTTCTTAGAAATTGTTCCAAAATATCACTAATACTGAACGAGATAGGGCTTTATTATTTTAGAGATTAGTTGCATTGTAGTTTAGTTGTAGTACTCCGGAGATTAATGGCGCTTTAGTTCAGTTCCTGTTCATTGTATTTCAAGTTAGACTAATTGCATTCTAGCTCAGTTGTGGTCACTATATTTCAAGTTTAGATGATTGCATTCTAGTTCAGCTCTGTCACTGTATTTCAAGTTTGATTGATTGCATTCTTGTTCAGTTTTGTTTAATGTATTTCAAGTTTCATTAGTTAGTTGTATGCTAATTCTGTTCTATTTCAAGGCCTTCATTATTTATAAACTATTCTTGTTATTAACCTCTTCCAACACATCATCATATGGATAGGAATTAGTGATATCAGTTTAAGGCCCTAACTATTCTGCAATCTCTTTACAAATAGCCTTTTTCCCAAAACTGTTCCAAAAGACTTCTAACTTTCGAATGAGGCTTAGTAGTGACAATTTGAGTTGCAGAATGGAGTAATTTTAATTACTTGGCATTGTTAGAGTAGGGTTCCTTGTGCACAAATAATCTTTTCAGTGTGTTTAACAATTCTAACATGGATGAGATTTTTGTGATATTGTAAGCTGTTGTTTACTTAGAAGAACCTCATTGCATTCAAATTATCCTTTTCTCAAGCTATTCCAACATATTTATAATGAATGAATTGGATTGAGTTCATGTTATGAGTTATTGTTAAAATGTTGCATTTTCTGTTCTCAAATGCCATACATAGTTTAGAATAGGCTTTGCTCTGTTTTAGTGTGACCAAAAAATTCTCTTTACCAATATTCAGTTATTTTCCTCTTAAAATAAAAACACAAAACCAAAAACATTAGAAAAATCACTAAACACAACGTAGTGAGAAACATATACCTAGGCACATATAGTGCACCTCACTTCAGCAGTTTACTAGCCCTGGTTGACAATTTATGACATCAATTTAGGAACACTAAGTTGAGCAGACAACTCACTTGGATTACAATATACTCCTTTGGCAAAGTTACATGTATGCCATGTCTGCCACAGCATCCTCCATTTTCCGCATCATGATGTTCCCCTGTGAGGATCAAATCATTACAGTAGACCCGCTGACGCACACTAAAAAGCGTCCTTGACCAACACAGATTTGGTTCTACCCTATGTAGACACAACCACAGATGGTATTTCATGGTATCAAGAATATGGCCCTAGCCAATTCAAATTGTCATACGTCCTAGGATCATTCCTAGGAGATCCTCCTATTATCCCTGAGGTATCGCCCGATACCACAGCGGCCTCGGTATGCATGATGTCCACATCAAGCACCGAGGTTAGTTAGGAAATGGAATCAAGTAGTAATGACACTGAGGCATCAGCTACTGCAGCCTCCCTATTCTATGCCGCCTCCCAAACTCCTTTCCTATACCCACCTCATGGCTTCACCTCCCAGCAGGTCTTGGCAACACTGGTACTACCCAAAATATCATTGGCATTCCCAGTGTGGTATCTCGTTCCCCCTCCAGGAACACTAGCTACCAATGTTACTGCATTTTGGTTAAAGCCCCCTGGTCCCAAGGTGCCCCAACCTAGCCAAGTAGCAGCTGAAACCGCCCCTGCAAGGGAAATACCCACTGTGAAACCAACAACCACGATAAAGAAAATCGCCAAGAAAGGAAAGAAAGTGGTGACCCCTACCATCCAGCGGGAGTCATCAGCCTATGCTATATGTGATGTCACGGGACACTCGACTCACATATGCCTGGAGTTGGATGAATTAAAACCACTCCTCGGCTGCGAGGTAGGCACCTCAAAATGGCATTCCCATAAAAAGGAACTTGCCACCAAAAGTACAGGTAAACCGCTGCGTACCAATCACGCATGCGCCCTCTGTGACACCTACGAGTACTATACCCACCATTGTCCAGAAATACCATGGTATAGGGACGCCTTACATGCGATCGAGTGATCCTATCAAGAGGATTCCTCCATCCAGTCTATTAATGATGAGCCACACACCATCTTGTACTTACAAGAGGAGCACTGATATGTAAAGTGCCCCCTGGTAATGCCCATTATATGTTGCACGCTATGTGATGAACATGGCCACTACCTTGGAGAGTGTGCCACATTGGAACTCATTTACAGATGGTATCCAATTGAAAGGGTCTACTACGTGGGACTACGGGCAGCACAATTCACATGCCCGTTATGCGCTGACAATCACTTATTGGAGGATTGTCACTACATACCTCGCTTCCGACTAGCCCTTGCTAGTCTCCGCTCAGCCATAGTTCGTCTCTCCTAAGAAGACGATCTAGATGCTGAATCCATCAGTAGCTCCATGACCCAAGCAGAGGAGATGAGCGAGTCTATCATGTTATTGTCAGCCGAAGAACGGCCTAGCAGGGAACCCATAGTCACTGCCGCAGGCAGTTCATGAAACCCACCCGCATGCAATTTATGCAAGCAGACAGACCATATAGTAGTCCACTGCCCTGACTTAGCAGCATTGCGATGATGGTACCCCACCGGGCCCCAAACCACGCATGATGGGAGACCCATATCACGAACATTTTGCCTAATATGTCAGGGTGATCATTATGACCGACATTGTACTTATGTCTCATGGATTCGTCCCACTATCGACATGATTAATGCCGTAGAAAAGAGGACGAGCGAACTCCAAGAATGGCATAAAATATACATCGTCGACCCAACCACCCTGCCACTGCGATGGTGTGTCAAACCGGATAAGATCACATACCAAACATGTAGACCTTAGGCCAAGCCTAGGATAACCTGTGGCTTGTGTGATCTAAACGATCACCGATTCAACCAATGCAGAGAACTCAAACCCCTTGCAAATAGTCTCCGCACAATCTCGTCTCTCCCCCAAAAGCTTCTCTTTAATTAAGAGAAGATCACACACACTTACTGCCAAATTTTCTCACACTTTCATCATACATTTAAGTGCATGCATCTCCCCAAGCTGAGAGTAGCTAGAGCAGCGTTAAGTCAGCCACCCACCAAAAAGGGAGGCAAGTTTTAACCCACGACGCAAAAATGGAAATAGAAGACGACTTGGTCTGCAACAGACCCTTTCCAAGCGTCCACATATGGAACATCGAGTAGTATAGACTCTCACACTATCTACTCTGTCAGCACTATGATACCTTGCACCATTTGCACTAGTCATAATCACGTGCTAGAGGGATGCCCATTGCTACAAACATTCAGACATCTCTATGATAAAATAAACTTCCATCTACCGGGAATTGACTATCCTAGCGGGAAGGCCAACTATCGACTAACTCAGGAATCCATTGCGGAGATCCTTCCCCCGCCGCATGCCAACGACACAACTCATCGCATACGACTTGTGTTATCGCACGCCCAAAACAGGATTTCAACAACCTCCCCGTCACAGGAATTCAACTTTATTCCTGTCACAAAAAACCAAGGCACCTTACGCCCTTGCGTCGATTTCCGCGAGATCCCAAACTTGCATACAACCATTGAACTCCTCAATGACACCTAGCCTCTAGAACAACACCTAGTACAACTAGAGCTAGTTCACAAAAACAGGCACCAATCACTGCAACACAATGAGGTCCATAAGAAAAGGGTAAAAGCATCATTCGATTGCCACATCACCCCTCGCCCATTTACTGAAGGAGAGCTAGTCCTTCGCTATGATGTTGCGAAAGAAGTTTGAAACCCTGTGGAAAGGGCCCTACATCATCAAACATTGCCTCCAACAGGGGGCATACATCTTGATGCAAACGGGCAGGACCTACCCCACTAACCTCGTCAACAACCTTTACCTCAAGAAATTCTACCCATAAGGGCCTGTGTAGCCCTTATCCCCTAGAGTTAGAGCACACTGTTAGTCATCAATAAATTTTTTTGTGGTGATGAATAAATGATTACCCAAATATTTCTAGAAACAAAGTTTATAGAACATTGTGAGTTCTAGAAATCTCACTGCCTTCATTATCTTCAAGGTAGAATTTCCAATATGTTGATATCCTATCTAGTTATGACTAGCCCACTACTCCTAGAAGATCCATCAGGGGCTCAAGCCATTCATTTTTTAACCTAACTTCTCTCCTTGGCTCAAAAAATCTGTTTTTGCTTACCTACACAATTCCCCACCCCTACCTCAGCATGCCAAATAGAGCAGCTTTGTTGTGCCTCCTTTAGCAACTCTTAAAAATTGGGTGTCTCTGCAGAGCCTCTAGATAGTCAAGTATGTGTGGTGAATATTAGGCCTACAAATACACAAATATTGGCATGGATCCTGTCTTACCCTTGTAAACCCTATGTCTAGATCCCAGCCCAAAAACCAAGTCCAAGAAGGCCTCCACTAGATCACCTAGGGTTTTCACAAAGTCATAGGATGGATTTCGTGCCCTACAGATTTTGCGTCTTCTATATACAGGGAATACATTCAAAAGAAGGGGACAAGTCACTGGTCCTATATACACCAAAGAGATCAGTCAAGGAACTTTCTATGCCTAAAGACATGAATCTTGCAAGGAGACAGTTGCTCTTTGCTCACATATTTGCAAGAATAGTAAAAAATACATCAGGTTAGCAAAAAGGCAAGGTAATGGGATAAAAGGTCCCCTTCATAAATAGTAGAAGGAATGTCAAAGGGACCTCAAAAAGCAGCCTTTTGTTTCAGCACCTAAACATCCAAAGGATAAACTATCACCTCCAAACATTTCTGCAAAAATACTTTGAAGAGTAATTTGAAGCAGAGATAGAAAAAAAAAGGGGGATAAAGAGTATCAGTGTGCATAGTCTCATTTCACCAAGGCAAAAAACAAACTTTTTTTTTAGAATCAAAATGGGACATAATTCATCTAACAGAAATGGCTTAAGAGGAATTTTTTCCATGATTTACATCTCGGTTGAAGACCCCAACAAGGGCATCCTTGTCAAGGGATTATCCTGCAAAAAGATGATAAAAGTGTAAGTAAACATTTTGCAAAAAAGTGTTCCACACAGTGAAATATTAGTAAAAAGACACATGCAAAGATAGAGGGAAACATAAACTTTACAAAGGTGGGTTTTCCCTTATAATTTATTTTCAAAAGGACTATAAAGGGCCCCCTCTAAATTCCCCCCTGCAACATTAGCCACTTTGCAAGGAAAGGAAACCATTGGAGGAGAGTGCGGTGTTTTTATCTGGCAAACTGTGGAAATTGACAGGCGCTACATGTTGAGCACGACGCTATGCCCCTAGCCTTTGGCGCTACGCACAAAGGCGAGGAGGGTAGTGTAAAATTACATTGCGCTACGCGCTCACAGGTTGGCGCTACGCGCAGGCCCAGAAACTAGCACAGGCGCCCGAGAGACTACCTATTCCGCCCGACGGTAAGCTTCGACAGCCCGACAAGCCCGTCACTACACCCTTGGCAACACTCCATATATTTTGCCAAAGACTTTCAAGAATCGAGTTTTTCGGCCTCTAAAACTTCTACAAGTTAATACAAGGTTGGTAAACCCTTTTTTTCCCTCCTCCCAAGCATTATTTGCCTAAAATCAAAGAGGTCATCCATAGTTAAACTTGACCAAACCCTAGACTATGAAAAAATAAATTGTTATGTCTTTGAACTAGGGTTTGTAAGAAAATTTGGTTTTTTGTGAAAAGAGGGGGTTGAGTGACTATAAGGCTAACCTTCACCACCAAGTACAAGCTTTGAAAGCTATCTTCACCTTAGCTTTCCTTTTTGCAAAGAGTTGACCTACACCACTTGTTTTACTCCAAATACCCTCAAGAAAAACCCAAGGTTTCTTCTGCTGTTTTGGACCAGCCATCATGTCAGAGAGAGATAGTCACACCAGTGGTGATGAGAGTCACACTCCCACCAAGCAAAAACATCATGGACGGAAAGCTAAAAGATTTGAGCCCCTAGACACCACTCCAATCACTTCCTCTCCTATGATCCTTTCATGCTTCTAGGATGTAAGGTGCTACAATTTTGTGAGAAGGTCAAGCAAGTCAACATCCATCCATACTTGACTAGATTATTTTCCTGTAGCCTACAAAACCACCAAGTTAATCTAGCAGGGGTCTAATTTGAGCTTTCATCTGAAATCATTTCCAAGGCAACCAGTATACTAGATATTGGTGAGCTTTGGTTCAAATAAAGGAAGTTGGATTTGGGTTATTATGGGCCTTATTTGAAACCCACCTATCAGCAAAACTTCAAGGCTATTTTTCCTTTTTCTTATTTTCTAGAGAGGTATGCAGCATTAACGAGGCAGATTATCAGTTTTTACACATGTGAGGGAAGATACTCTTGGCTCTATTCATATCATATCAGGTTGCCAATGCATTTTACCAAAGTCAAGATGATGAACCTACCTTATTACCTCTTTCAGAGTATTGATAAAATGGCCTTTGCTGTCAAGAGGAAAAGCTATGACCACCAAATTCCTAGCCTCTTTCATCACTCCCTAATCAAGATGATTGTCCTATACTAGCTAGAGAACAAAGGTATATCTTGGGAGACCTTCATCTCACATGATGTGTTTGTAGACCCAGGGCCTTCATCCAAAATAACTTGCCTTCCACTTCACAACCATCTACTTCCACACATCCATCATCTCTCCATATGCCTTCTCCACAAATAATTTCACCTATTACCTCCTCCCCTAAATTACCAAGTGAAGGGACTAACAGTAGCCCTAGTGAAGAGCAAATAGGAGGCAACAGTCAAGAAGAAGATGAGACAAAAAATGATGGACAAGAAGAGAGCAGTGAAGAAGAAGATGATGAAAAAGAAGAAGAGGATGAAAATGAAGAAAATGATGAAGAGGAGGGAAGTAGCCATGAAGAAAGCAGTAGTGGCCATGAAGAAAACAACCATGATCATGAAGAAATCAATGATGATCATGAGGAAAGTATTGAAAAATTAGATGATGTATATGAAGAAGAAAATGAAGGAGAGGAAGGTGGCCAAGAAGAAAGTAGCAATGGCCAAGAGCAACAAGATAATGAAGGAGAAAACAAAGATGAAACTAGTAATGGCAGCCACAAAGATAACATCAGTGAAAGCAGCCACAAGGATGAAAGAAGTGAACATGATGATGAGGAAGAAGATAAAAATGATGAGGAAGAAGAAGACAGTGAAGAAGGATAACAACCAAATGAGGAAGACAGCTATCTAAGTGCCCAAGATAGTCCAAGAAAGAGTCATGATAGTCATGACAACTGTCATGACTATCTTGACAAAAATCTGTCCATAGAAGTCAAAGAGAATCGAAGTGAGGAATGCACAGAAAAAGCAGAGCAGAGTGAAGGAAAAAATGATGACAACATTGCCTTTGAGACTCCCATTATTGCCCCTCTCTCATGCACTTATCACAAAGGGAAAAGGGATGTGTTTGCTGCCTCTAAACGGAAAAGAGCCATCCCCTCACAAAATACCAAAGCATCGGAAAAAGGCAAAGAAAAAATGAAGGGTGTTGAGCAAAAGCCATCAGTCAGGAGGAGAAAAAGGATTAAAAAGGCTTCTCAAGGGCCTCTCTTTGTTGATCTAGACAGTGATAATAAGGACCAAGGGATGAATACAAAATTTCTCCTCCTAGAAAAAGATGCCTAGCTTCAAGAATGGGAAATGGATTTTGAAAGGGCACAAAGGATCATATACTACTATAAACAGGAGCACAAACATTTCAAAGAGGTGAAGAGGGGCCTTTCCTTGCAGAAACAAATGGTCAAACACTATGCAAGGAAGAGCATGCTTGCTAACGCCAAATTGAAGCAAGCCCTCCTAGAGCTAGAAGAGCTAAAAAGGCCCAAAGTTCATGGCAACCTCTGGATCTTGGCTGATGATTCTCAGTAGGTGTCTAAAACCCCTTGAGGGGTCTACACAACAATTTTGAAGAAAATCTGGAAACTTTTTGTTTTTTCCAAATTG